>JAVLVB010000117.1:349689-369722 GCA_032876305.1 Orestias chungarensis | reverse complement strand
ACACACACACACACACACACACACACACACACACACACACACACACACACACACACACACACACACACACACACACACACACACACACACACACACCGTTCAGGATGGAGGAAGTACACATCCTTCCTCTGCACATGCAGAATGAAGCATACTCACTGGTTTAACTAGGAGTCCGGAACATAGCAGATTTTGAGATTGTTTGTTTCTTATTTTTCACCACACTGAAATCAAGCTTATTTAAGAGCTTTCTGACAGTAACTAAGCATCTCTGTATTTAGTCTGAATGCCCCCCTGTGTTCTCGCTTCCCTAGGTCTTTGCTCTGTAAAAAAAAAACTCAGTCCCCTCCTCCTGCACGGAGGCGACGTCTTGCAGCAGCCCTGGCCGACGGTGGACCCCAAGTATCTGGAGGCCCCTGACTTTGTGGAGCTGTCTGTGCTGGTAGGATTGCATACATGACCTGAATTCATTGATGTACTGATGACTTAATGGTAACTGGTTAATGTAGTTCTATTTAAAGCAATAATTTTGTCCTTTTTTGTTCCTGAGCCTTTTTTATAAAACGTTTGGTCCTAAAGACTCACAAATAATCTGGAATTTAGATTGGTCATTAAATATAACTAAAGATAAATGTATTAGGATCTTACTGTTTCAGTCAACCCTGTTTGATTTTATAGATGGATTTGTTCAACTAATGTGTTTTATTGTTGCATTAACAGATATTATGTTAAGTATAACTAATCTTTATTTTGAAACAGCGACATTTTCCCATTATCCTCATAGATACTACAGGTCAACGTATAACATGGAAGCTTATTTTGCAGTGCCTCAAAAAAGTATAATTCTGCTAGTAATTTGCCACTTTATATTGCAATTATCTAGTCACTGGAATATTGGTCCTTATTATTTTACAAAAGAAGCTGCAAATGTTTTCTGAAAGACCAACTTATGAACACTTTTGAAGCATTACCACAAAAGTGTCCTATTTTGAAAATGTGTTTGTTTTAATTTTCAACATCCAAATGAATCCATTTTAATGGCGTCAACATTGATTTACTAGAAATATCAAATTAGTTCTTTTTATGATCCAATGGACAATCAGACACATTTCACAGAGTACCATTTCATAGACTTAGCTGTTTTTTGTAATATATATATATATATATATATATATATATATATATATATATATATATATATATATATATATATATATATATTTAAAAAAAAAATTTTCTTCAACACCTTGCTCATTTTCCGCTCAAACTCTTTAGCTCATAATTGCATTCTAACTCTGTAATTTTCAGCAGAGTCTATAATTAGCCTTCGCGTGCACATGGCTACGTTCACGCAAATACCTGTGTGCCAGCAAGGCAAGTGGTGCACCGTAAGCTAAACAGGCTTGATGGTTGTAATTAGGTCCTGAGCAGAATTGCGGTTATTCCTGTGAATGGTATTTCTCTCTGGATCTCTTTTTATGGTTTGACTATGAGCTCAGAAATGGTGAAAGTCCTGTGAGAGCGTGGCCTAGTTACTACTCATGTTGTGGATACCTAAATCTGTCACATCACAAGGGTGTGTCTTCCTTATGAAGCTTAAAAAAGGGACGTCCATGCGGTGTAAATGTTTCAGTTTTAAGGCCTGAAGCATGTTTTGTGGTTCGATTGAAAGTATTTTTAAGTGTAAACTCCTGTAGGAAAAGACCAATTAACAAGCAAAGCAAAGCCGTTTAGTATAAATACTCAAATTGTTCCAGGAAATGAAGGAGTGTATGTGCCACATGTGCAGCTTTTTTGGGTCTTTATCATCACCCAGAAGTCTGTATGAGTAATATGGCCAGTACAGTGCCAGGCAAACATAAAAATAGCCCTTCTGACTTTCTAAAGGTCTGTAAAGGTTTTTCGGCTGGCTCCTCACTCTTTTTCTCCATTCTTTGCCTCTTTATGACATTATGTTGTCAGCATACTTAACAGTTAGGAATGCTGTCAATTGCAGGCCAAATGAAATTGTTTAAGGCACTAAACAAAGCGACTTGTACCAGATAAATGATTTTTAAAAACACATGTCTTCATAGGAAACAGAAAGAAAGTTGCAAGGACCTTGAACTGGGCTTTAGAGATATGTCTTTCTTTTCTGACATTGTTTGGTAACTCTCCAGCTGACAGCTCTCTGAGAATAATAATTGTGTTGCTTTACTACGTTTATCTCTTTTATTACCTTTTTTTGGCTTTTTTCCATACCTTTAACTAAAGAAACGGCCGTAGGTTATCTTTGTTTAATGATAAAAATAATGATAAAAGGGGAATCTTTGAGAGACGTTCATTGAAAGGTTTGCGAGGGACCAAAATAGAGCGTTTGTATCCTGATGTTATTCTAACCACTGTTGACACCATTAGTGACAACAACACTCTTCAGTGTGGAGGATTTTACTGGGGGGTTGTTTAATAAAGCAATAGCCAGTAATAGAAATTACATTGTGTTTCTTGGCTTTATGTATATGTAATGTCTAAATTGGAAAACGCTGTCTTTCTCCTCATACAGTGAAAAACTAAATCTGATGCTTTTGCCTCATAGAGTATAAAAGCTATCTGGAAAAGGAGTAATATGGATTGGGGTTTAGAAGACGATTGGTCTTAACCACTATGCTAATTTTAATTATAAGCTAAAGTTTTTACTTCCTCTCTGTTCTCCATCAAGATTTCTCCATATTCCTCCTTCTCCAAATGTACAGAAAGCGCACTCATATAAAGTGCTTTGGTTTTCCTTCACTCTCAGCTGTCTGTTGTGGGATTTCTCTCGCTCCTCTTTCTTCTAATCATCATACTTGGGTTCGTCCCATGTACTTGGTACAAACCCAATGGAGAGTAGAGGCCGTGTTGGAGCTGAGGGGCCCCAGACACACACACACGCACACATGCATATGCATCCACACACCATTAATTTGTAAGAACTTCCAGAGACATGGTCACATTCACCATGTGCATGCATGCACTTGCCTCTAAACACACACGACACAGTGGTCTTCCCATACCTACCACTAACTACGTGTTTGAAAGGGCACACTGTATATGCAGACGCAGAGCTGGAGGGACTTATTTGGGGATTTTTCTTTCTTTTTTCTTAGAAGGAATTTAGGTACAGATTCATGTAGGCAAATGTTTGCCAGATGATAGCAAAAACGTTCGGGTAGAGAAACTGGAACATTCTCTGATCTCCTACCTTCTGTTTCCTGACTTCAGATAAACAACAGGCCCTGTGGCACGGTGACGGTCCCGCTGCAGGTGTCCAAAGACTCCAGCCAGGTCCAGCAGCTGGTTATGGCGAGTCCCATAGGACAGAAACTTCTGGCTCAGGGCAACGTCAAGAGAGCCATCCTCTCGCCCAGGACTGCCCTCATCAACTTCCTGGTTGATGAATGATTTATGGGTGTTTATCACTTAGTGTGTAGCCAGAGGGGTGGTGCCTTTTTACTGTACACACACACACACCCACACACACACACACACACACACACACACAAACACACACACACACACTGAAAGACAAATGATGTTGATATCCTGATATTGTAAAAGCAAAGAATGTATGTTGGCCTGTTATAATCTTAATGTAAATATACCTAAAAACCTTTTATTTATATTTTGCAGTTTTGAGTAAAAAGGATTAAACAAGCAAAGTGTTTGTAATCTCTCCAAACATTGCCAGATTACGGTCAGAATTTAACAGAGAAGCCTTCAGATTCACTCAACCTGTTGATCGGTGATGAAAACTCACTTCACTTCTATTCGGTCTGCTTCTCAGCCAGGGTTCTGCTGGTTAGATGTTTCCCTTTAGGGCTGTAAGCGTATTCTGAGCATCATAGGGTAACCCAACATGTGTCTCTTCACCTTTTGTACATTTCAGGAAAAAAAATCTTACTCTTTAGACCAATAAAAGGGTTTTATATGAGTTTCAAATCTTGCCAGAGATTACAATCTGGATTTAAGTAGTTACATTGACCAGGCCATTCTAGTACATAAGTAATGTTTTTTATAGCTGCATGTTTCGGGACCTTGTCATGCTGAAAAGGAAACTCTCAACCTTAGTCTCAAATCTTTTTTAGTCTGTAACAGGTTTTCTCCTTTGACGATTGTCTCATATTTAACTCCATACATCTTTCATATTAGCTTCCCTGTTACTGCTACAAAAAAAATAACAACTAAATTTCTTGTTACTAAATTGTCACACCTTAGGACCTCTGCAGCTTGTTATTCTGGCCCTATTGGCTGCTTCTCTTACTAAAGCTCTCTTACAACAATATCCCGGTTGATTTGATATTTTGCCTCAATCTTCATTTCTGAGGAAAGCAGTGTTTCATGAGATTGCCAGAGATTGTTTAATTGCTTTATAATTTATTAGAACTGCTTCAAACCTCCTCGCCACATTCTTCCTGACCTTTCTTTTGAGCCTTTTTTTTGTTTACTTATGTTTCCTAGAAAACATCTAAAACCTTTACAAAGCACTTGGATATCTGCTGAGATTAAATTACGCACAACTTGCTTTTGTTAACTATTTTACCACCAATTATTTTATTTGGGGATATTGGAGCAAGGGGGTATAAATACATTTTTATATTATTGTCCTTTGTAATTCTGCATTACATTGAGTTAATAAAAAAAAAAAAAATGTACTAAATCAAAACCATTGATTCTTGAACCAAACCGCTGTTTGGGTTTTAGGAGTGCAGATGGCTACAGTCCTGCTGACTTTGAAAGGTTAGTGGAATTTAAGTAATTTAGATTGAGAGAGAAAGGTAAAATCCTTTTTTTAATTTTAATTTAATTTTGTTTTTGTTTTAACATCTTTACATCTCGATTACCCATTGCTGTTCAGTGCGGCGCCTGCTCATTAGTTCTGTGGCAAACGGCCACTATAACTTAGCCATTAGCATTACAGTCAAAGTGCTCACAAGCCAGAGGCGCTGAAATCTATCTGCGTGCCTTCCTACTGGCCTATCTTTAAAGCCTGTGTGAGCAAGCAGTCATCTGATATATACAAGCATTTGTCCTTCACTAACTTTTCAGCACCCACGTTTTTTGTTTTTGTAGATGTGTTTTGAAATTTGCATCCCACACAAGATTTTTTCTTTAAATGTCAGCATTATAAGCATACCGTCATCTCAAATTTGCCTCTGTGTCTTTTGTTAACAGGGAAATTGTTCTTGCCTAATACAATATGTGCAGAGAAAGAGGAAAAAACAGAATGTGACTTCCTGATGCCTTTAAACTCTTTCCATATTTCTGTGATTTATCACCGACCGTCAGGCGACAGGAAACGCTTTCAGGACTGACAGAATAACAGGAAGAAAGATGAGGAATAAGAGAACCGGAGCCAAACCTGTTATAGCTATTCACCGTGTTAAATATGCACACCTAAAAAAAAAAAACTGGACCAGACGCTGTGACAGCACAAAATGGAAAAGGCCAAGGAAAGCAACTCTTTATCTTTTGTCAAGTTTTCTTTCATCTGCTCCTAAGAGATTTCATGGAGTAAAAATAAAGTCCAGACAATAACTTCTCTTTTCACCTAATAAACGAACTCGTCCAAAATGTTCGATTTTATTTTTGGACAGTTTAGAGCTGTCAAAGTTCCCCGACTTCAAGTTAGAGATGGATCATATTTCTTCTTATTTTAAGATATACGGCCTGAGCTACAGTGATGCCTTTCCTCTGACACTTAATTTTGTCACCATCGGCCTCCACCGTACCTTCAGCACTTTTTTGTCAGCTCTACGGTTTCCATGACGACTTTGAAAAGGGTGCTGACTGTGACTCACTTTGTCTTCAAACCACAGTCTTAGCCTGTGCATCATGAGTTATCTTTAGTACGTTAAAGTAAATCGCTTCCTTTCCTCTGTAAAACACACACACACACACACACACACACACACACACACACACACACACACACACACACACACACACACACCCACCCAAAAGGGTGTGGTGTGCAGCAGTGCAGTCCCAGTTACCCTTCACTGCATCAGTTTAATTTCTGGCCTGGCTTTTGTATTCCCATAGGGGGATCCAGAAATGCTGAAGCTCATTAAGCTGGAGGCTGACCCCAAGGAGGGCTGTTTCATCCACCGCTGACACTCTTTACATCACACGACTGTTTAAGCAAGTTGCATCTTTTTCTCCTTTCTTGGTGATGAGGGTAAAACTAGATCAATGTAAATACAAACTTGTTAAATTCTGCTTTACATCAAAATATGTATTTTTTTTTTACAGTCAAGTGTATTTCTGTAGGAAATTCCAGCAGAAAAGAGTAAGCATTTTTAAACACTCAACGTTCCAGTTTTTATTATTAAAGACAGCTCTAAGCAAAGGGTTATTTAGATTTGCTTAAAAGGAACTTTGTGTTTCAGCAGTTTTAAGGTTTGCTAGAAGTTTGTTCCAGATTACAGTTGCATAAAAGCGGAATGCTGCTTCTTAATATTTTTATTTTATTTTCATTTTCATTTTTTTCTGGGGAGTGGCCTTGAAAGCTAAAGTGCATGTAGCTTTTACTTTTGACTGCATACTCCAGTCCTCAGTTCAAAAAAAACTTTGTAAATAGATATTGAAAACAGTGTGGCTCTAAAAAACGTACATACCCCTGTTACAATTGCCGACATTTGTTTTGTTAAACATTAAACCACTTTTTTTCCCCCACAAAGAACAAATAAATAACTTGTTTTAAAGGAAAACAATGGACCAATTTGTAAATGTGATGCTGGAAATTTTATAAAAATTTATGGCTCATGCATTCAGTCTAAAAAGTCTACATTGTTTCCTTTAATATCCAGGTTTTAGGTCAATTTTACTTTACCTAAAACATTCAATTTACAATAAATAGGTACATTCTCAGTTAAAGCACTCATTCTTTTTTGACCCTTTGACTATAGCCACTCAAGTTTTGATTATTTGTACGCCTTTATGAAAAGGGTAAGAAAAACCTGTAACGCATAGTGTATCTATCTGTCAACAATGGTATAATAATTAGCACCCATATATGAGACTGTGTGTAAACTCACCCGCCCCTTTATTAGGTGCAGTTGTCAAACTGCTCGCTAACGCAATTCCTAATCAGCCAATCACAGGGCAGAAACTATATGCATTTAGGCATGTAGACATGGTCAAGACGATCTGCTGCAGTTCAAACTGAACATCAAAATGGGGGAGAAAGTTGATTTAAGTGGCTTTGAACATAGCATGGTTGTTTGTTCCAGACGGGCTGGTCTGAGTATTTCAAAAACTCCTAATCTACTGGGATTTTCACACACAACCATCTGTAAGGTTTACAGAGAATTTTCCGAAAAAGAGAAAATATCCAGTGAGAAGCAATTCTTTGGACAAAAATGCCTTGTAGATGCCAGAGGTCAGAGGAGAATGGTCCGACTGGTTCGAGTTGATAGAACGGCAACAGTAACTCAAATAACCACTCATTACAACCAGGGTATGCAGAAGAGCATCTCTGAACGCACAACATGTTGAACATTGAGGTGGATGGGCTACAGAAGCAGAAGACCACACCGGGTGCCACTCCTGTCTGATAAGAACAGGGAACTGAGGCTACAATTCGCACAGGCTCACCGAAATTGGACAAAAGCGTGTGGTGGAAATTGCCTGTAATTTAATGTTTCCATGGCATAGTAATAACAGAAAAAAATCAGTGTGGATGTGGTTATGTCTTGAGCTAAACCATCCAATCACAGAACTGGCTAGAAATGTCAATTTTTATTATCTTTTTTCCAGTCTCTAAAATGTGTTGTTGCATGACTGTCCGTTGTTTAGCTTTATCCATCTTCCAATAAATCTGACCACTCTCTCCTTACTGAACAAACTCATCCCAACAGCATGACGCTGCCACCACCTCGTGATTAACATCTGTGGACATAGGCAATTCAGAGAGAATGTGCAGCAGATTTGCATACCAGCAAAATCAAATGGAGTCTCATCCAGCCAGTGCAGCTTTAATATGTTCAGTGTTTCCCTTATATGAGATGTGACGAAAATTATACTGACATGCATAAAATTGTGTTAAAAACAGTCGATTTTTTTTGACACTTCTCCAAAAAGGCTAGATTTGTGAAGTGCATTTGCTCTTTGCTGTCCTGTTGTCTTTCTCCTCCTTTTTGCAGCTCTGAGACACTTAATTTTTGGATGATGGCCTGAGCAACGCTTGGCAAGATTTGTAAAAGTACTTATTTATGACCTAAACCTGTTTTAAACTTCTCTACTTTATCCCTGAAACTTTGTGGTGTGATACATTAAGTTCTTAAAAACACACACACACAAATATTGCATGTATTTATCATCTACACTTGTCCTCCAGGGCGGGTTATCCTACAAGTTTTAAAGTTATCCCTTGTCCAACACACATGAATCAAATGGCTGAAGCACCTCCTTAGTATAATTCAAGTTCTCTAGAGTCCTGCTAATGTCCTGATTATTTGATTCAGGTGTGTTGAAGCAGAGACGAGTCTAAAACTTACAGGAATTGTCCACCCCTTATCTACACCGTGAGCCTTCAGGTCATGCATAAGGGACTGATCCAGGTGCTGCCTGATTGAAACGTGTACTGCGCCTTTAAGAGACGAAGCCGCCACGTACCGGCTTTAAAACCGCCGCGGTCCGGGACAAACGACCGTTAACGAGTCCGAGCCGTTAGGCTCTCCGACATTAGCGGCACCTTTTATTTGTTGTTAGCGAACGACGCCTACTTTCTTTACTCGCTCAACGCGCGGAGGGCGAAGTTGTGGATGAATGTTTGCCGCTTGGACCGTGAAACCGGAGGAGGAGAAAGAGGAGGGGCAGGAGGAGGAGGAGGAGGAGGTCAGCCTGTCCGGTCCCAGTAGCTGATCTGGGATCTGTTTGCCCTTCGCTCACACGGACGGCGGCTTCTTCGAGGCTGAACTCACGGATCATAACCGACCTTTTCCCCCCACCCGGGTTATCTCTGTTAAAACACGAGATTTTGGATGAATTTAAAGCACTTCTTTGGATTTTTCTCCCGCCCTCTTTAAAGACTTTGAGGTAACTTCCAGCCGATGTTTGTAATTCAAATATAACTTTATCAGTGCAGAACAGTTCGGATTTCATACAGATAGACCAAATGGATAAATACGAGGATTTGGGACTCGAAGCGAGTAAGTTTATCGAAGATTTAAACATGTACGAAGCATCCAGAGATGGCTTGTTTCGAACTAGGAGGGATGCGGGGAACAACCCGGACTTTGAAGAGACCAGGAAGGTGTTTGCCTCCAAAATGACCAAAATACACATGCAGAAACAGCAAGAGGAGATGGCGAAGAGCAGCCAGCTGGTTAAAATGAACGGGGGTCACTGCACCAGGGACAGACCGCCCATCAGCAGCCACAGGCAGCCGGGGGAAGCGGCGGCGAAACCCCCGATCCTCTCCGGCCCGGCGCCGGTGAGCCCGCCTGCTCAACCCGAACCTCCAGCCAGCCGGCTTCATGGCTACGGAAGCTGCTACGAGAACAAGGACCTGGAGCCGCTTTCCCCCCATCACGTTAACTCTTCCACGCCAACTTGTGGAAGTGCACCGGCAGCTGCTCTGCACCCTATTGCCCCATCCGGGGAGGGTAAGCTTTCCCCCGCATCCCAGCATCAGCACCTCCCAGCATCTTCTGCTATCATTCAGTCACAGGCAATCGGTCCGCGTCCACTGGTATCTGCTGGGAGAGCCGGGGCTTGGCTGGGTTCTTTAGGCGTCCACGCTTTATCTCATATCGCTGACCTCCACCTGCAGCAGCCCTCAAGTCCCTTCGTCAACCACAATGGTGCTGCAGCCTCTTCCTTTGTCACTGAAACGCCTCAGCCCAAAGCCCAGGTGACCTCGGCAACCCCCAGCGCCTCCGGAAGCCATCTTCCAGCCCGGAGCCAAATGTCCGGCGGCCTGCAGGTCGACAGCGGTGGACCCGTTGGCCCGTCGTCTCCTAAACCCTTCCAGATGCCCTCTCCCCCTCAGCCCATGCAGCACCTGGAGCAGGGACCCTCCACAGCCGAAATCAAGTTAGAGGCGCTCACCAAACAGCTGGAAAAAGAGATTGATGCCCAGCCACAGTCGGACTACTTTGGTAAGGATTCAGATCGCCGTTGACAGAAGCACCCACTAGTAGACTTGCAGTCAGTTAATCACCAGCAGGACGACAGAACCACCCACGCATTTAGTCAGGGACATTAACCAGTTTAAAAAAAAATTATTTCGTATTAGACTAACACACACTGACCACCATCTCTCACACAGAAACCCATGTCCTGTATTCAACAGGCCTGTTTACTAAGAAGTTGTTGAACTTTAAATCATCCTATTTAAAAAATTGTCTTGCAGAACATTTATTTTCATTTGTTAGTAAGTAATCCCTATTCGTGTCCCTTAAACAAAGGCAGTAAATAGCGGCTAAAGCTGTGCCCGCTTTTGTCTTTGTCTCTTCCCAGAGATCACTGTATTATTGTTGACACCAGAATGGCAACACAGCAGAGCTTCGGAATATAAACCTTATCAGTGTGCTGTCTAAGCTCCTGTGTTTTCACCCAGTGTTTAGTTTGACTAACAATGGCCTCCACTGTTTTAGCTAATGACTTCCATAGATGTGCGCTTGCACATTTTAAAATTCTCCCAAACCTCAGCAGAACTTTAAGATCGCTGCTCCTTACAGTGCCTGGCAGACGTTTGCTCACCCCTTAAGATTTGCCTCGTTTTGTCGTTTCACAGCCACAAACTGCAGTGCATTGGGACTTTATATGATAGAGAAACACAAGGTAGCACATAATATTAATATGAAGAAAAATGTGTTAGGCTTTTGTATTCAGCCACCAGGAAATAACACTTACCAAAATAAAATCATCTTCCTTTTTAATAGGTCAAATTCTCAGATTGATTGAAAAGTATATGAACATCATCAAATTCTCAATTGGATTAGGAACTGGACTTGGACTAGGACATTCTAGCAATTAAATATGCTTGATCTAAGCCAACAGTGCACTTCTTCAGGGCCTCAATTGTTTTAGATGTTAGCGGTGTTCAACACAATATCCATCTTATTAACTTTAGTCAGCTTCCCTGTCTCTTTTGGATAAAAGTATTCACACTGCCATTTTCAGCGTATAGGAAAAGGATTGGCCTTACGGCTGCACAATATTTGGACTACATTGCCATCGCAGTATTAGTGTTCATAATATTTATAACTCAACTGACGTTTGAAGTCCAATGATTGTTGGCCAGTAAAACTTCTTACATCTTAATATTTACCCTGTTTGACAGAATCTCACGACAGCAGATGTTCAAACCAGACACAAAATTACATTGCATCAAAATGCTAAATGTAACGGAGTGATGGAAGTACATAGAAGGAGTAAACAATAGATATCTCACCAGGCATTGTCATTTCTATACTCCCCAATATTATTGCCATCATAAGATTTTCTTAAATCATGAACCCCTGATGCACAGATATGTTCATTTAATTCCATATGGACCAAACACTTCTGTTGGGATCTTATCAGGTAACCACTTTCTTCCATATTTGCAGTTAAAAATTAGTAACCCCAAATGGCACCTCTAGTATCTTTTTTTTTCCAACATAGATGTTCTCCTTTTCACTGTTCCACAAAGATCAGCTTTCTGTCGGCAGACTCTCCCAGCTGAGCTTGGGATCTCTGCAGCTCCCCCAGAGTTACCATGGACTCTCGACCATTTCCCGGATTAATGAGTTTAGTTTATGAAAGCCCTGATTTCATAAGACAAAACTCTTAAGAAGTATTATCATTGCAAATATGCAAAGCACTCACCGTTTCCGCCTCGCAAGAGGAATTTCCTGCTGGAATGTCACGATTGCAATTCACAGTCCTTCTTCGCCCCCCCCCCCCCCGTGTTGGTGTGTAATAGGACCGTTACAACGAGGCTCATAAATATCCTCCCGACGTGAGTGATGTGTAGGACAGTACAGCAACCATATGCAGCCAGGATATGTGAAGACTTTTAGCGATAATCTGAAATTGGTGTATGAATACAGTTTTACATGCCGAGTCCCACACATCCCACACATGCAGTTGTTCCCATATGAGTTTCCCACCAGACCGTGGCTCAGTCTGAGTCATGCATTCATGCTAGATAAAAAAATTTAATTAAAAAAATTGTGCTGAGGCTTTTTCCTCTTGTCTTTAGGAAACATCTTCCTAATTTCATGAAGAAAATGCAATTTTTCTAACCTGTTAAGCACCTTTTAAGATCAGATCAGCACTGCAGCAACTGCACTTATTGGTTATTACAATCACAATTTTTGTTCTTTCATTGTCAGACATTGTGCTTCTAAAAAGTCTTCCTCAGCTTAACTTTGGCGGAACAGTGTCCTCAGGCCAGATGCATCACATTTCCCGCGACTGCTCTTTGCCGTTTGGCAAAACAGCAGATGTAGGTTCTGGGAAGCGTTGTTCGGTGCCAAACAGTTGCAGTGGGGAAACTGGGAGGAATGTCTGCTGGGATTTTTAAAATGAGGGGTACCCGGACGAGATTGGGGTAGGGGTCTGCTGTCCAGATGAATGGGTGAGTGGACAGTCGCAGAGCTTCAAGGACAAAGTTTGTGGATGTATCTTTTATTTTGGGCACCATTAGGCCTAAAGAATTTGAGATTTACAGTCAAGTTCCCCCAAGATGGGGAGAAGTTGTCCAGTGTTTCTCTCACACACACAGACAGAATCACTGGAGGGTTTAATGTTGTGTCAAGACGAGGAATAAATTCCTCCCATCTGGCTATGGACTGAAAAAGCACCTAAATTAACTCTTCCCAGGGAGTTTTTGGCTTCTGCTCTGGCAGGCGATTTTGGCTCCCGCGTCTTGAGTGTGATAGCCCCTCTGTGCACATGTGAGCGTCTTTATGGGTATACGGCCTGCGGAAGTTGTGAGTCTGTAATATCCTGTCTCAGCCTGGAGCTGAGAGTTGCTGTGTGTGCAATGGTAAAAGGTAGGAAATGAATCCATAAATGAAACCTAACGGCCTATTTTACAGAATGGAAAGTGGATGCCAACGTTCTGATATCATGTGAAATATGTAAATCTCCAATTTAATGAGCTTGAGTTGACTCTTTTGCACATTTCATCATGGAAGTAGTGAAAGACATTTTTGGGCACACCTTGAAAATATGCATAAAAAGCCCTAAAATTGTCTCTTTTTTTTTTTTGTCGCAATAGCCTAATCTCACATTTAGGAATATTTAAGAATCAAATCGTTAGTTTGACTGCATTAACCAGTGTTTTTAAATCCCACATGAAGACATTAATTCTTTAACAGTCTTACTACATTTTCTTTCCAGTGGGAAATGATTACATTTGAAGAGACTGAAAGTTTGCATCATCCAGTTCTTTCTTTAATTTTTTTTATTTCTATTTACAGTCCTCATGATTTCATCAAAATCTGGTAGAACCAGCCCTAAGAAAGCACTAAGAAGAAGCTCCCAGATACACGACCCACAGCATCAATAAAACTCCACCAAGCATAACTGGATAGATATTTTGTTGTATATATTCAAACCTCTTTTAATCCCAAAATCACTGAGAGTGGCTGCCAGAAATTGAATCATTGATTAAAAAAAACATTTGCAAAAGTCCCAGTGGAGCCAAGAAAACTCCACATGTTTACGTTTGTGTTGGTTGGAAAGGTTGAGCTTTTTCTTATTTATCACTGCCAAACAAGCAGTTGATGAGGATTACAAAACAAAAGCTGCAAGAAAACTCAACTCAAATACATTTTAAATCCTTGTTTTAATTAGTTCAATTCTGAATGTATCCCCCTCTACATTACTGCTCTAATGGCGTTTGTGTTATATTAACCTTTGTCAGATTCTACACTGATGCATTTTCATCATTAACAAATAAAAGTATCCATTTATTCAGCACTAAAGGGCTTTTACACATGGACAAGCTGCAAACTGTAATTGGCTTCTCCACACGCTGCTCTTGAGTCCCAACAGTGTGAGTCACTGACACCCCGGCTCTGGATTCCTATAGAAACTTCATGGGAAACGAAGCCGCGATAAAGCTCAAAAAACGTATATTTATGAGCTTAAAGGACCAAAAAGGGTGGAAATCATTTAATGACGTAAAATTTTTACCTGATGGTTTAACTTTATCTTGAAAAGGATGGGAGAAAAACAGCGTGCTATTCTGTTCAAAAGTTTTAAAGAGAAATCAATGAATTGAGTAGATGTGGTGAATATTTGGCAGCAAGCAGCCATCGACTGGGAGTTTTGACAGCTGGAAAAGGTGAGGGAGGTAGAATGAGAAGTATGACTGTGTTTTCCCTCCCTTCCCCCCTTTGTTGAACCCAGACAGACAGTCCCTTTAAAAAAAGCTGACTTGTAATGGCAGCAATGGCTCAGTAATGAGGATGATGCTGCAATAGCAATAAGATTTTTTTTTATCATGCTAAACAGGTAAGGGAAAACTAATGTGTTAAATATTTTTTTGGTTCAGAGGGGAAATCCTAAAGCAAAGCATGTTAAATTTTTTAAAAATTGCATTGCATTTTCTCACAAATCTCATTCAGGCTTTTTAAAAATGGGGAATTAAATGGCGTAAGACCAAGTTTGTGTAGTAGTTTGAATCTATAACCACTTTGTGTTTATATGTAAACCAAATAGCTTACATAAGAGCAACATTCTTCCCCTGTCTAATAATATCCTTCTGTTGTCTTCAAATCTCCTGTGTAACTCAGTTGCAGCCCCACGTGAGGTTTGTTCTCTGGTGGCGTGATGTTTTGCCAATTTATAGCAAAATTTGAACTAGATTAGAACACAAAGTATTTTTAACATTTGTTTTAATGAGTTTTAGTCCTGTGATGTTTGTTGGGTACAGTGGAAACAGAAGGTTCTTTGTCAGTGCGCTAGGAGGAGCAGGGTTGGGCGGACCTCCTCTGCTGGGCTCCTATTCAGATTCCCTGAGGAGTTATCCTATAAAAACACACACACACACAAATAACTCTCTGCCCATGCACATACGTTCTCACACTGAAAGGGAAAGTCAAGGTCTCGGTGTTTCATCCTCCGTGAGTGCTGTAATCCTTCTGTGTGTTTATAGCTGATTTATTAGTGGTGGCTGTGATGTTCAGTCATCATGCTGTTTGCCAAGTTTTTGTGGTAGATGCTTAGAGGCATAAATATAGAGCAGGAACTTATGATGCCTATTGAGCTCATAGAACTCAAGAGCTGATCGTTCACACATAAGAGCTGATTTATATTGATGCAGAACTACAGGTTCACTCAAATCTGTTCACCAAAATCTCCCAAATGTGACATTTGTTCTGAAAATGCCTGTCAGACCAAGTTCAAGCGTTTGTTTATATGATTCCTGGCACACATCGATGTTCCAATGATTGCCATTCAATATTCACAGCGTCACTTGGCACAACAGCACTGCACCGTTCAGGTGGTTTTCCATTACAGATGAGCCGCAGCTCCAGTGGGGGGGAAGGGGGCATCATATAGCTGGGTGGATCCTGTGTAGGAAAATACAATGTACATGGAAGCTATGTTAGAAATTCTGCTTGGTCTGCTGTTGGTCTGTGTTTTTAGCCCAAGTTTGCATCCCTGGAACCACAGCAAAGTATAAATAAAGTCCTGATACAACGTCGCTGTTAATAGTGGAAAACCCCTTCCAACTGTGTAGACCTGCTTTGTATGCTCTAGTGACAGAAGGGGTGACAAGAGAGACTCGTCACACCAAAGTTAAGATCTCTTCTTTTTGCTTTGATTGTGTGCTTCTGGTGTTAAACAATGACGTATCAAGACCATTTCAAAATCCCTTTTTTCTTTCACCTCTTTTTAATTATTCTTTGTTGGTGTCTTATTAATTAAAATTTATAGATGCCGTAGAGTATGTAAATAGTTACTACTTCTGTTTCTAAGAAATCGGCTGTAGTTGAAGTTTTATGATTTTAATTTAAAATGTTGATAAATCGTATGGTTGATCCTAATGAACGTTAAAACCTGAGAAATGAAAATGCATCTCTTCTGTCATAACTGTAAATCCTTTTGCCTTCAGACTGATTTTAAGTGCACTTATTGATCAGTTTATAACTATAACAAGCAGTGAAGGACATGTGTCCTCTAATTGCCGAGGTCATGTTTCTTTTAGCGATTTAACATCATCGCTAACTTTCAAAAAAATAGCCGCACTAGCCTTCCCCCAAATACATGTTTCTGGATATATTGTAAGGTTCTAATTTAATCGTAAAACTTGTAAACTGTCAGTAGAATGTAAATAATTGTTTCGTTATGTTAACGCTCTTCATTTGAAGTGGTGACGACTGTTTAAGCAGCAGCTTTGTTTCCTGTCTACCTGTGATTATGTGCAGGAAATCCCATTTATTAAGTACCCAGAATGCATTGTTGTAGGACTGTAGCCTGTAGTTCCTGTTGAGGGTCATATGTGACGTTGTGACACATGGACACATGCGTATGGTTGAATTTTATATTGTAGAGTTTTAGCATTAGCTTGTACTAAATATAATTAATATAATGATTTAGGGCGGGCACAACAAACCTTTAAGTTAGTGATGCCACAACTGGTTATAACTGTATGTTTAATGCTAAATCTTAAACAGCTTTAGATAAAAACAAGCACATTACTAGGATGTAAACCTTGTGTTGCTAAGGAACTGTGGGTGCCCTACGGTCCCTGGCTAAAGAACGCTGCTATCGTTAGTTTGCCTTGTCTTGAAAGGCAACAGCTTTTCTTTATTTTTTCCCTACACATTTCATCATCAGTGGGTGTGTGATCTTTAAACAGACTCCACTCTGCTGTCTTTCATGTCCAGCCACCCAAAGAGTGTGTTGTGAGAGTTCACGCTCTTTGATTATTTTATTTTTTTATTCAATTCCTTTTGTATTAACACAAGTCCACAATTCGGAGCCAAGTCAAGCAAACAAACTGGGTGATGTTTCCCTTTTTTTCTTTTCTTTTTTTTTTTACTTGATCAACTTCCTGACTTTAGTCCGGATAAACTAATACTGCGGTGGATTGTGTTTATTTTGGGATGCCCTCTTTCACTTCTTTGCCATATACAGTGGTGTTTTTTTGTGTAAACACTTAGTGAAGCATGTCCATGTCACTGCGTTTGTGTTTCAGGGGTTTGCATGAAGTGTAACAAGGGGGTTCACGGCGCTAACCAGGCATGCCAGGCTATGGGGAGCCTCTACCACGACACCTGCTTCACCTGCAATGCCTGCAGTAAGTACATACACAGAAACACACACACCTTGACTACACTATGGGACTTTTGCTTCTCACTTAAACCCTTTTGACCTCATATGGAGCTTATAGCTCCTTAATAACAGGGTGTCGAAGTTCCTTTTAGCTGTGAAAGAAAGTGGCACCTTCCTTGGTTGTTTCCTTCCCTTCCTATATGCACACGATTAGGGAGGGATTACTATATGTATTGCTGGAGTTTGGTTTGAGGGTGTGTCGCTCTGTCTTTCAGCCCACACAAAGACCAAGTTCAACCATTTACCTGCCTGATCCATCGATCTGCATATATATTTAAACATACTGTATATACAAATATTCTCTTAAAACAAAGTATTCTCATGTATTACCCTGAAAATAGTTTGTTTTAAAAATTTAGAAATTCTATATTTCTAAAGATTTGTGAGATGCTTTTCTTTCTGTCCACTCCCTGTTTGTTTTAAATGACAAGCAAATATTGCAAAGTTTGGACCTTTAACACAAAAATACAATAACATGAAGAGTCTTAACACTTTTTTCAAGTCACTTCCATAAACGTTCTGGTATTTTAATGAGAACTAATGTGAATTATAAGTAAAACTGTGCATCTTTTTTCTTTTTTTTACAAATTTTGAATCTGTACCTCACATTCAATGTTTCATAATCAAAATAACTCTGATGACCTGTTACTTCATGCCAAGAACAGAATGAGCTTCCCTGACTAGAGTATGAGTTGGCACCTCAGCACAGGCAATTAAAATATGTGCTCCAGTTATTAGTTTGTTGGTATGCCGAGCATTTGTGCCACAGTGTTGCTGAACCCCCGCTGAGGCTCATTGTTCCATAGTCTTCTCTGACCTCGGACGGTCATGCTCTGAAACATGTGATAAACATCTCTGTTTTCCACCGCCCCTCTGTCCCGTGTACGAGATAAAAGAGAACGGAGGCATTGTGGCTGTGATTGAGGCTGCTGTCTGACATGGACATGGAGGTGGGGGGGCACGGTTTACACACCACATACCTCTCATAGCTCGCTCCATGTGAGGGCATTAGGGTTGTGCTTGCTTTAAGTGGCCACAGGGAAAAAAACATCTCATCCAGGGAGGAATGCAGGAATAGGGGCCCAACAAAGTGCAAATAGATGGAGGACATTATGTGGACAGGAGAGCCATTCAGCTGGAGCGTATGTCCCACCGTACGGAGTCAGCATCGAGGGAAAAACAAGTTGTTGTTCAGGCAACTCTAACGCTTCTGGTTAAGAGTTTAGTTGAAGATTTCATACATATGGTTTTTGTGAAGCTTTGGTTTCCCAGCTTTGGTTGTAGCAGTTTTCAATCTGTTTTTAAGAAACTTTACTAGACGGTGTTAAAAAATGGTTCCTTCCTTTTTATGCGGTGTTTATTCATCCTTTTTAATTCTGAATGTCCTGGATATTGTTCTCTGTGATTTTTAGGACCTAAAACCAATATCAAGTCAGGATCCAGTTGTTCATTTAAGAGAATAAACTTGAGTACATCAAAAACCTGGAGCTTTGCTCTGCGGTGAAATGACACTACGGTGGAGTCCCGCCTATTCATGGTCCAGTATTCAGATATTTCTATAGAACATAGTTCACAGATGACCCCACCTGTTCATGGGTGTCTTTGTTGCCCATATGTATAATAATACAAAGAAAATTCAGCCTTGGAAGCTGAAAAGGGATTCTACACACTTTTAGCTCTATTTATTTCCCTTGGTGCTGAAACGAAGCCGAAAACAGATCCTGATCTTAGCTAAAGCTGACAGAAATGGTTAAAGAACGATTCTGCCTAATTTTTCCACTTCTTTAATCTAATGTAGTTTAAAAACTTAAATACTTAGTCTCTTTAAACCTGTACTGAGTGATTTTGTAATTTTTAAAATGTTTAATCTGAATAATACTGGATTTTGGAGTTTCTGTTCAGTCGATCATCAGCAGGGGCTAATCAAGAGCAGATTCTGATCCATAGCTAATTTGTCTTTGGTCATTAGTCAGAACCGATGCGGCAGTTTGTAGGGTGAATATCGGGAGGTATACTTTGCCACCGTTAAAGTTGAACCTTATCCTTTCTATAACATTTTTTTTTCCCCAAATTTTGTCTAGTTTTACCACCAGTCACATTCACACTCCCACCTAGACTTCCAGATACTCTTTTTGGTCATTTTGCTACAAGTAATCGTTCCGACCAGAACTAAAAATGATTGAAGGCAAGGATGAATCTCAGCTTTTAGACATTTTATTAGGATTTGTCGCCTGACTAATTTGGGAGGTCCAGAGTGATGGCTAAAGTCATTCCAGGGTAACTTTGAATTGATTATGTCGTTTTTTCTATTTTATGGATGGGATTAGTCTAAAGGAATGATGGAATGGTTTTAATCAGACGAATGGCTTTGTATTTTGTTCCTTCCCACAGGTTTTTACATTTTATGAAAGGCCTTTAGTCGTACTCCTTCCTTCTGCTTTATTTTTTTTTTTTTTAAAGCCATCAGTCCTGACGCCTGACTTTAATTAGGACCTTATCTTTTCAAAAAAGCTTAGCGTTTTCCTTCTATTAACTCTTTGACTGAAAAAAGACAGAAATTTTTAGACAAGTAAAAGCCCGTAGCTTACTTTATTCCCTTTCTCCTACCTGCCTTTCAGAGGACTTTGGTCTGAGGTGTTGAGTTAGTAATTAACAGGGTTTTAATCCTTAATTTGACCTAAATGACCCAGTGGAGGGCTGTGTGTGACTCATGAGATAGTTGGCATTGCTAA
>JAVLVB010000117.1:302037-340595 GCA_032876305.1 Orestias chungarensis | reverse complement strand
TTTTTTTTTTTTTTTTTTTTTTTTTTTTTGTGGATTAATGATTTGAAAAGTTCATTTTTATTCAGCCCTCTCTGTTCTGATATTCCCAACAAAATCCAGTCTAACCAGTTACCTATAGAAATAACCCAAAAAGCTGTGTAGTTTAGTTTTTCATCTAAGTCGAACTGATCTGTGGAGGCCTTTGAAGGATTTTTTTAAGAGAACATGATTAAACAAACAGAAGCAAGAAGATCAAGGAACATTGCCGATATGGAGAGTCTCAAAAGCTCTTTGAGATGCTTTAAGGATCTCAAAGAGCTCTTCTCAGTCTTCCATGGTACAATGAAAGGTGTAGGCCACACATGCAAACCTACAAAAATGTAGCCATCAACCTAAACTGATGGGTAGTAGGATACAGACAGAGTCCTGACAGGATAAGCGTCACATTGTGTTGTCACCATTGTTGTGTTACCATTGTGCAATGGGGCAGCTTTTCTTCTGTGGTAAAATACTGGGTTTGCGGGTCCGTGTACGGGCTGAATACTAATGCAAGCCACATTTTACAAACTTTTATTCTCAGAACAAAACCCAGAACCATACATTCTTTTCCTTCCCTTTTTTTAAATTATTTTTATCGTAGGCTTTGTGTTGCTCTGCCAACACAATACTGACAATAGAACATATTAAGTAGAATGGAGGCCCTGTAATTGTCTGAAAACACAACCTATTTTCAATAGGGCTCTTCCAATTTTTTGAGAGATTAAAAAGAAAATTAATATAGGCATTTCAACAACCAGGATGTTGCTGATATTAACACTTTCATAGAAGCTTGAAAACCAATGTATGTCTACCAGACATCACTGTTGTAACAATATCAATAGTTTTGATCCTAAATCCCTGCAGGAACTGAACTTTCATTTAGTAGCTCAGGCTTACATTGTTCTGTTGGGCAAATGAGCCATACAGTAGCTGCCTCAAATTGAGCATTTATCACTTATATTTTACAGGCATGTTGCAGAAATGTGTTTTAATATACTCCTCAATACTTCATGTGTATCAGTATATCATTTTTCTGCATGAAGTCAGTAAACAAAAACAAAATAGAAGTTCACTCTGCAGGTTAATTGCCAACATGCTGAGAGGAATGCAGCTAAAAACAATAGCAATAAAAAAAGATGACCATTCAGAATGTACGCTCTAGTCAAACCTTACACTTGCTCTAATTATTATTATTATCATTATTATTATTATTATTATTAATATTATTATTGTTTTACATTGTTGAAAGTTATGTAAGCTTTCCAATTTCAAACCAGTTTGGATTGTATGGCTCCGTGTTTAATTACTGTTACAGTCAGCAGTTTTTAGACAAAAGGCATGTCTCTGCATGTTCTGCTATAATAATTGTGCAACAAATGCAGGTAGCCCACATGTGCATGAAAATTATTCTGTTCTTATTGAGATAAATCTATTTTCCCCATGTTGGGTACTTCTATGGTACAACACAGTTGTTTCCTTTAAATACCATGTAAGATTTGCTTTACTGCAGCACCAACACAAAATAATTGTATTCATTCAGTTATTTTATTCATTTATTCATAAAAGATTTTCTTTTGTATTTGTTCTATAAAAATAAGATGGCATAATAATGGCGAAAGTCTACAGTTCATTGAGGTGTTTGTAGAGAAAAATTAAGAAGTTCCTGCATAATTTTATACAAAACAAATAAATAATGTGATTTAGATTATTTATGTTTAGTGGAAAATCATTGCCAAAGAATGGTTGATTACATTACTAAAGGGGCATGAAGCAAAGACTGATTTCTGATAAAGATGTATGAAAAGAATACATTTTAATCGTTTTCCTAAAATATCGATAGATATTCAAGAGTATCGGCGAATGAATCTTAGAAATAAGAAAAGGGAAGAAAGCAATCATAACTAGCTAACTATGTATGGACGTCAGCAGATTAAGTGACTCATGCATTCATAGGTTTTCAAACGCATCCATTGGTATAATTTTATAAATAAACGTGATAATCAAAAAGGAAAAAATACAAAATTTAACCACAAAAAAATTCAGTATGCAACTGTATGCTTATTCGAAGAATGTGTAGCATGTATACATGATGTACTACTACAACTATTACTGCTGCTACTACTAGTAATAACAACAACACTAAGACTAATACTACAACTGTTACAACTATGAATACTAAAACTAACACAAACACTGATATTACTATTATGACTAATACAAACACTAAGAATACTAGTACTAATACCAATACTAACAGTACTAATAGTAACACTAACACTAATAGTGATACTACTAAAAAAATAATAATACTGCAATTATTATACTGATATCTCAGTGTAGAATATGAGTTACATACAATAATCAGTAATTGTTACTAACAACATTTTAGTTTTTTTCCCCTCCACACCTTTTTTCTTCTTTCTGCAACAAAGTTAAACTCATTTGTTCAAGGTCCACCGACCCCGGTGCACCGACCCGGTGTGGGAATGCAGCGCGCCCTCCTCTAACCCCTCCCTCTCCAGTGTACTCCCCCCACTGACGTCAGCGGGCCCCTCCCAGCGCGGGGCTTTGTTTGCGCCGCTCCGGCAGGACAGCGAGCGCTCCTCCTGCCTGTGGTGACAGCGTCGGTGACAGAGAGTCGCTCCAGAGCAAGCTGTGATCAGGGGAGAACAGGAGAGGATGTCACAGAGACACGCGGGAATGCGTGAAAGCGCAGGTTGTTCGTGTTAGGACACTCTCTGGGATTAAACCCGCATACATGTGTGGATGAAGCTGCTGGATTGACCACTGACTCGTTTTTTATCGTCACGTGGAGTATTGTTTTTATATTTCACTCGAGGAATAATCCGCAGGTTTAACACTTCGCTCTCCATGGTGCTTGAAGGGTAGGTGAGCTCCCAGGTGGGAGTGCGCTCCCTGACGTCTCAAGGCATTTCTTAGTCAGTCTTACTTTCTTTCTGCAAGTTAAAACGATGTTGATGCACGTTTTTTTAAATTTCTTTTCTTTTGGGCCTTCTACTTTCACATTACCAAGAACAGAGACTGAGAATAGATTTACACAACCTTAAGTGCCCTAGTGCCTTTTGGTTTGTTATTTTTCAGCAGAGAGATGGACCGGATCGGGACCACCATGCAGAAGAAGGCTGCAGAGCTGGAGCGGCTGGCTGAGGTGCTCGTCACCGGAGAACAGCTGAGGTGGGTCTCTCGGTCCCGATCCAACACACCTGCATCTTCAGATCACCATTACACCGGAGTTCTTAATGACTGCATCATTGGACTGTTGCAAATAATTCAAGCCTTTGTCTCCTGCATGCTCACGGACAAGACACGAAAGGACCGGACGCTCTGCTGTGGCAAACAGGTTTTATATAATGTCCCCTGCAGCAGCAGCATGCCGAGTCAAACAAAGACATCCATGCATGCACACCCATATAACTCTTGCAGCTTCTACAGGGTTGCATAACCTCCCCTTTTTGTTGTTGGTTGCTCCACTGATACAGTGCCCTTTGAGCTGCACCAGTATACTAAACCTGCTAACCCAGTGGTATGATCATGCCCCCCTAATGCTGCTGTCAAAGGATTATATAGCAGTTACCCTGCTAGAGTTGTTGACAAGCTGAAACCTCGGGCCTACAGTACAGTATATAAAAAGAGGCTCCAAAACGGTGGGTTTTACTGCCTCGTGACCTCAGCGATGAATAGAGGCTCAGTAGGGAATGCATGGCACCAATGCCTGGAATTTCAGCCCCCAGTCAAACTAAAAGCAAAACATGCTGGTGAAAAGTTTTCATCCAACTGAGTGTACATGTTATTTCTCCTACAGAGTCACCCACTAAGGAATTGCATAATCTTGCAGAGATTAAAAGATTTTTTTTTTGCTCCTCATTCTGCAAAGGAACACACAGTGTACTCTTCTTTAGCTCCAGAGAGAGTTTCTGTGTTTATAACTGTATGTTGTCTGTCAGGGTTTCTGGCACAACTGTATACTAAAGCTGCCGGCTGGCTGCGTCATTGGTGTCAGTGAATGCAATATCGCCAGGGATAGCGTTCCCTGTCATGAACACTTTATGTTACGACGTGATATGCTGAGAGTTTCCATTTGCCTTTTTTGGATCTCTTTCGTGCTGCTTCGAAAATAAAATTAGACTCCGATCTATTTGATCTTACTTCTAAATGGACTGTGTGCTAACTCAATGGAACCACATACATTGATTGGAATTTTTATTGGCATATCTAGTAAAGATGTGGAAATATTTATTACATCTGTTTTATTGTTTTTGAAGGGGGGGCTATTAAAGAATACAGCTGTGATTGTTGGTACTCCTACTGGCAACTCGCTTTACAATCCCCTTTTGTCACCAGCACAGCCATTAGTTTCCTCCTATGACAAATCACATGGCTGGATCATACAGAAATCAATTTTGTGCCTGTTTAGCCATTTGTATGCTGGTCAAGTCATATGTTTTTGGATTATTATGTTGCTGAAAAACCCATTGATTAACCATTTAGTTTTACTGGTAGAGTCTGGAGAAACATGTGTTCAGGGGCGGAGCTACAGGGGGGCAGGGCGGGGGGTCAACTGCCTCCCTGAAATCATACATGGTCTGTAGTGTCAAATACCTTAAGTAAATCAATAAATCAAACATACCAACGGAATTAGACATGTGGTCAACACTGCTGCAGCATGTTCCCCAAAGTTAAAGTTGTGGAGCAGTTGCTTCTAAAGCAGTAATGGTCCAGTCTGTTTTAAACTTGTGGTAGTAATAATTCATAGCAACATAAAAAATGTTCTTCCTAGTACCCTTAGAGCTAATTTAATTTTTTAAAATGTATTTCACATGATTCCTTTTCTCAGTTGGCTCGCCGGCTAATGAAATCCATTAATAACGTGTTCTTTTAACATGACTTTTACAAACTCTTGTCATGTGTGTTTAATTTATTGATTGCTGATCGATCGAGGCATCTCTAAACACAATCAGTTCACCAGATTTATTTAAAACTCTCCTGATACTTCAAAGAGTTTATGATTCCCAACACTTTACAAGGCTAAGTGATATTTATAAAGGACAAAAATACTTTTATTTGTGATGGTAGAGCACATTTGTTATTTTTCTGTGAAATTTTGTCTGCATTTGATTTAAAAAAATTAGCTTTTGTGGTATTTTTTAATCTAACTTACTATCCTGATCTGTGTTTGGCTGCAACATTCATTGAAACTCAGATCAACAGTCAAGTAATTAATAATATATATAAAAATTATACAGGTCCACTTATTTTAAACAGAACGTTATTGGTAATAATAAGTTTGATTTCGGTGAAAATGTGCATTTCTTGATGTAAGATCTTAGATAAAATATAATTTTTTTCAGAAGCTGAGCAAAGAAAGACTGCTGAAACAACTGATTAGATTTTAAGTCTGCGACTTGTTAGCCAGTATTGTTTGCCCGTCACACAGAGTTGGCAGAACAGTTAGGCCGGCTGTCATTGTTAATTTGGAGAGATGACGGCCAACTGCACACACCCAGCATGGAGAGCATGGAACTAGCTACAGGAAGCTTGGCCATGGCTGATTCGCAACGCTCAGTTCAGGCAGAGGACACAGAGATGGTGGATGGTGGGAAACGTGGGCATGTTTTTCTTCATTTTGTAAAAGAGACATTATATTCTCCTGCAAATGGTCTCTCATCCACAGTGAGCTCAGAAAAGACTATTTGTTTTGGGTAAGGGTTCAGGTTATTCCAGGTTTGTTCTGATAAAGATTTCGGATTTAGAGACCTTTATGCTGACTGCAAACTTAAACAGGAACAATGTGGAAAGATCAGAAAGACAATGTTTTTTCTTCAAAGCTAATTGCCTGTCAGAACAAAATCCTGAATCCTGTTTAAAAAAGAGCTTTCTAGGAATCGACCATCAATCTCATTTCCTCTGCTGCTTGTTTGTTCCAGGCTGCGGCTCCATGAGGGGAAGGTGATCAAAGACAGGAGGCACCACCTTCGAACTTACCCAAACTGCTTTGTCGCCAAGGAGCTTATCGACTGGCTAATCGAACATAAGGAAGCCTCAGATCGGGACACGGCCATTAAAATCATGCAGAAACTTCTGGACCAGAGCATAATTCATCACGGTAATGTTTGTTCATGTGGGATGAAAGTTGGGGGAGTTAATCTTAGGTATTGATATCTAGTGTTTTCTTTCACAGTGAGGGTCTCACTTGACATTTTTTGGGAACAGGCAGCTTGCCTTAATGGATGATTCTCCACGTCCTCCCAGCCAACTTGGCTCAAAAGCAGTAGATTCTAAATTACAGAGACAGAAAAGGATGTTAGGCTCCTTACTTAGATTTGGGCAGTTTTATAATAATATTTAGTTCAGCTAGAGAAATAGGAATTAACCACTTGAACTAATATATATCTGATGTCCTTTAAGGAGTTTGGGTGGGGATAAAGAGGTAAACCTAGACAAGTCTTCAGTTTGGTGAATTCCCAGACTATAAAGGGAAATATAAGGTATGTTTGGGGTCATCTCCAGGGTCTCCTGTACAGTTCTTCCTTAACACCTCAGGAAGGGAAGGTCCCCGAGCAAAGCCATCCCCAAAAAGCAAGTACATTTCCAAATACCTGCCTGTGTTTTTTAGATCCTGATCTATATGTGGGTTTAAAACTAGACGGACCTGTATGTCAGGAGTATTTGGCTCATCTTCAAGACAGACCCAAGCAGTACCTGCATCGTGTTATGTAAGGCCCTAATTAATCTGCCTATCTAAGTTTTGTTCCACCTCTACTTTTAGAAAGACACCATAACACTTGAACTCCTCTGCTTAAGGCAGAGACTGATAAACGTGCGGCAAACTAACGGTGTATAGGGCCGATCTGGGTTAACTCAGTGAACTTCAATTCACTCGAGGCCGCTTCCTTGTAGTTGCGATCATCAATTTATTCCACTTTGACTGCCATACTTCAGGCTTTACAGGACTGACACATACTGACCAGGCTAAAACATGCAATGGTGCCAACAAAGGACGACATTACAGCACGGTCAACAGAAATTACGACAACAACCGGCGCTTCCTCATACATACACAAACAGCTCGCCCGTATGGCTCCCATTCATACCTTAGTGAAGGTCACGACCACCTCGACACGCCCACCACCCAAGGGTCAAAGCCATGTGCTCCTGCCACATCAGTAATTCAATCATATGGCTCTTACAACTGACTTAATGGATCTGATTTTCATTTCAGCTGCATCCTATTCCACAGCAAACTGAAGCTGATGCTGAATGCATACTGAATGTTATAGCTTGAAGATACACTCATAATCATCATAGAGCTAGACTAGTAGGTTCACCTCAAAACTCCAATAATTGGGACATTGCTTCACTCTGTGGTGGTAAAGATGAAACTGAACCAGAAAGCAGATGTCTGGACTTTTCTCCCAAGGACCCAGCTGTGATGAGTTATTATTCACGTTAAAGGGATGCTTCCTTCGCATCTTCTTTTTGGGGGTTTCTAATGTGTCCCTTTCGGAAAAAACTCAAGGTCAAACCTAAAACATTCTGAAGGGACTTTGTAGTCCTTGTGTCCAAGTAAAGCCATGGTTTCCTCCAGAATGAGGTGGAATGAATCACTGGTGAGACATGTCTGAGTATTTATTTGTTGTTATGGATTCTTGTGACCCTGTTATGAATATGCAGAAGACAATGGACAGTGTTGCCCACAGCTACAACTATAATAGTATAATTTTTCATTACCAATGAAGCAAACAGTTATTTCCCCCTGTTTACTATGCATCAATCTAGGCCCCAATTTGTAACATTTTAAGAGTTTTTTTCTTTCCCATTTAATTAATCCCAGTCAGTGTACAACAAAAAAGCTATTTCTGAATTAAAAAACTAATATATCATAGGATAAAGAACTGCAATCATATGTTTATGTGGCAGCCCCAAATTCAGTCAATATAAAAAACATGATTAAATTAATTTGTTCAGTTTTGTTTGCATTTGCACTTTTTCTCCACATGAAAACTGAGATTACTGTAATTAATTTGTGACAAATAATAAATAATTTGAACCAGTGAGTGTAAAGTTTCTCCTCCAACCTGTGTTTTCAGTGTGTGACGAGCATCGGCAGTTCAAGGACATGAAGCTCTTGTACCGCTTCAGAAAAGACGACGGCACGTTCCCGTTGGACAGTGAAGCCAAGGTCTTCATGAGGGGACAGAGGCTGTATGAGAAGTAAGGACACACATGAAAACACATGCACATGTTAATGGAGTCATGCCTGATGCCTGGTAAAAGAGGGAAACAAAATCTGGCTAGTACCAACCTGGATGAGGTTTGGTATTAGAGTAATGAATAAAGTTGTGAATCCCATCCTTGGTGTTCTCGATCATGTACCACATAGATTACAAAGTATTATCTCTAGGTCACACCAGAATTTAACAAAAGGCCCCAACTTCACAGTTAAAAATCATGAGACGATAAACCCTTGCACTACAGATTCAAGGAAAGCTAAATTGTCACTCCAGCAAAATCACAATCAAGTGTGTGTATTTACGTATGGTTGTGTGTGTGGGTGGGTATGTTAGACAAGGTGATGCTGCTTAAAAAAAACAGTTGGTAAACAAAGAAAATGTTAATTTTGTTCAGTAAAAAACCTAACGATTTGTTTTCCTGCTTTATAGAGTTCAGGTTGTGTTTTAGCTCCTTCTACACAGCTTTCTCCAACACATATTGTAGAGCTTTCAGGGTATGTCTGTGCACAGCAACAACAGGAAGGTGAAGCAGCCATTATATTCTTCCAGTCACTGTGAACATCATTGTAAAGATATAGATTCAAGGCAGAAAACAAATAATCAGCGGACGTTTTATATAGCTTAGCGATATACATTCACATGAAAATTGGAAAACCGAGTGCAAATAAAATTACAGACAATGGACCAACAACAGGTACCGGGAAATCCTTCACATTCCTTATAAAAAAGCTCAAATATTGAGTTACAGGATTAAAAAATGTTCTACTTGAAGAGGATTTTTTTTTTTTAACGGTGCTTTGAATGCTTGACATCCACTCCACAGATGCCGCTCCTGTTTTGATGCTTTTCTATCTACCAATATTATGTTGCCGCTCTGCTGATTGAGGGAAATCAGGAATAAAAACCACCGTTCTTGTAGTTCCGAGAATGTGTCTGTTGTTAATGGTGTTCATTAGGACACACAGAGTTGAGCTCGCCTGTGATAAAAGCCTGCATGTTTGGGAGCGAGCCAGAAATGACTGGAAACATCTTTACCGAGTGATGACTCATTGGTTTTGTCCACATATGAGCTTTGTGTACAGAACACCCTAAACATGTATACTTCTGCTTGCCATCAGCTTGTTGTCCATTGCACAATTTTGATGGTTGGAATGATAGTCAGTGAATCCGTATCCAAGAATACAAGCAAGTTGAGCTTCTGTGCCTCTTACCCGAACTGTCTTACACGTTTAACCATAGGCCTATGATTATTTTAGTGTCTCCTGGAATACACACACACACATGTTCACACCCATAAAACGCACCCATTGCAGCAGAAAACAAAATAGTGAAAGAGGACACAGCTGTCAAGTCAACTCTTAAAGCTACATGTGTATCTAATTGCCACGGTGCAGTTCACCACTCTCAGACTCATTTGCACGACTTGTTTGCGGAGTCAAATTACTCTAAAGCTACAATTAAAGCATTGGTTGACATATAGAAAGAAAACAAAACTTTTAGTTTTGAATCTCCAAGTGCAAAGTGCGCCTTTGTTATTTAAGTTTTTTTGTTATTCCTACTTCCTCTTGTGAGCTGTAGCTCTGTGTGATGTTGGATCACGATGTTTGCATTGATGGTAGTAAAAACTGCTCCACCATTACAATTTACCAATATAATTAAGTAAAACTTGCCACTATCTCGTCTACTTTAAATGCTTGAAAAGGGTCTACTGTATGTTGCTGCAAGGGGCAGGGATAGAAAGTATTGTTTAGCTGTTGTTGAGGTTAAAAAGTACATCGACAAAAACAGACTACTCCTCAAGCTGCAATATAATCTGAGGCTTTGCCTACCTCAGCAAACCACACTCTCTGACAAGCGGCACTAATGGTTGGATGTGTTTTTCTCTGCAACTACAGGCTGTTTATGGTGGAAATTACTGGTTATCATGAGTGTGATCAAGATTCCAAAAGGGAGAGTCAAAGGGTAGAGCTCTTTAAATGTGTTTATTCAACGTAATAAAGATTCAGGTTTGTAAATTATTCTTTGCATGAATTCAGATTAGTTTAGACTCAAACGTTGGGTGTAAGTTTATCCTGTAAATAGAGTCATTTTGTGTTGTGGCACTGTACAGGAGATGGTTGCAAGTCAGACCAAACTTTATAACACTAAAAGTCATTTAAATTGAGAAAAATGATAGAGCAAATTGATACAGCATCTTACAAAACTATAGTAACTGAGGTTTTCCACATCTTGTCACATTTAAAGCACAGAATTAAGAATATATATTTCTGGATTTATGAGATAGAGCAACATGGACGTTAATGGCGATAGACGTCGCCCAGAATTGTCCGTACACAGACTTAAATCGTTGCCTCTTTAATGTCAGTCAGCTTCTGCAGATCTTGCAAAGTTACCACAGATTTCTTACCATTTGAATGCTTAGTAACATTTTCATTTATAACAAAATGTATGAAATGTTTTATCTCCTTCTTTCCAGTTTACGTTACATTATTTTAACTGTAAGTTAGAGAAATAAGTTGATTTGCTCCAGTCAAATTCTGCTTCGAAATCAGGAAACTGCTTTTACCCAACTGGACGTAAATAATCCTCACCCTTATTGTTTAACGTTGGAAGCCTCTGGGAATTGTTCTCATGCGCCCTGTTATTGAACATGAACATTCCATTGGTATTGTTTAAAGTTTTTGCATGACTGTAGAGCCGTATGCTTGTCTTGGTGTGTTGGTTTTGCATAGTGATCGAGCAGCTAGGAGCAACCACAGGTCAGAGTTGCTCAAGTGTCCCATTTTCTGTTAACATGCTGCATTCATACAAGTATTTGCCCAGTATCGAAGGTCTCAGGAGATGAATAATGCATCGCATTGGTAAAGTTGTTTTTTGTTAAAAGTAAAGAGAGCGGTACTTTAAGTTAATGCATTTGAGCTAGAATAACAGGCATCTGTTGACTTTTAAGGTTTATGTGGATCAAACAGCATTTAGTCATTAAGGTTTCATGGTAGTCATGAATAAATCTCTGTGTTCTTACAAAAAAAAAAAATTAATAGTAATTTTTAAATTTAAAACTACTCAATACATGTCAATTGGTGAATGTTTTCTAGCTCTACTTTTGCTCTCAGTTGTAGCTCAAAATTTGATTGATAACTTGGGCCTCCAGGCAATGGTCATTAAGGGCATTGGTCTTTTGTTGTCATTAGGCCCTCTAGCTGTGTCTGTAAATTAAACTAAACTAAGGGGACCAAACAAAGTGCCTGAGGTAATTTGAAGCTTTTTGCAGAATGACATTTCAACTCTGTTTATTTGCACAGAAGCTGGCCCTCCTTCGACTAAGTCAAGCTAAACTTGTCAACTGCATGTCATCAATCATATCATACTGTGCATGAGGCTACTTGTCTTAAACGCCCTGACAAACAGCAAGTTGATTAGTCAGTACAGTAAGAAACTGAAAGTTGGTACTGTCATTAAATGCTCATTAAAACTCCTTCGTTTAGTCATCTTTCCTGTGTTTTTTTTTGGGTCAAGGTACCAAAAAACACTCCGCTAATACTTTGAATCCATAAATGAATGCATACATGTAATGTCTTTTAAATATTTGCTGCTAGTTGTTGTTTAGTTGTTTTTTTTACCCACAGCTGGACTAGCTTTATACACTTGATCTGTCAGTTAAGTAATTAATATTCAATAGTAGTTAAAACTGGTTGTAGAAATATAGTATTATGCTGCAAATCGTAGCTTTAGAGAGGCCAAAAGAAGCTTTCAATTTGAGGTTTCTCAGTGTAACGTGTTTGGACTCGTACAAATGACACACAGAGGCGCAACATTGTCTCTGCCATGACTTGTGGCTTATAGGATTTAAGTAGGTCGGTGATTAGTTTATGGATTAAATATTTGTATGAAGCTTTTTTGTTGTTGTTGTTTTGTGTGTTTTTTTAATGGCAGGATATAAAAAGATTCAGGAGTTCTGCTCTTCACAGGTGTGCGCCTGTTTATTTTTAGTTCCTTAAGTGCGTCACGGAGTCCAAACCAGAACACCTATTTTTACTTTGCTGATTTAATCAACATGATAAAAGTAAATTTGTCTACGCTAAAAGTAAACATTGGAAAAGAAAAGGAAAAATATATTATAATTAAAAAAATTCTGTTTTCAAAAAAAATATGTCACTTCAAATATATTTGTTGTAGTATATTATATGTGTAGTATACTTAGGACTTAAAATGTTCAAAATTATATTCTATTCTATTCCATTATGATATGTTGTATTCTATTCTAATATATAATTAGCTTAGTATATTTTGTTTTAACTCTCTGTCTTAACTCTATTATTTTCATTTTGTTTAGCTTCTTTTTTGTTAAGAATGTAACCGTTTTTGACAGCATCTGTCTAATATTGTTTGTTTTATTTTTAGGTTTGTTTTGCAATATTTTCAATTCCTACTAGTAATTTTAGGTTTATGGGGCACTGGAGCCAATCTTTGGTCATTGGGCGAAACAAAAACGCTGGACGGGTCACCAGTCCCTTGCACGGCCTTAACATACCTTGCTTACCTTTTCTTAGGTTAAATCATTTTAGCTTGGGCTAAATTTTGTTATCTTAGTTTAGTTTATTGCATTTTAGCATATCTTGGCCTAACCTAATTTAGTTTAGTTTATACTAGTTTATCTTATTATGCCTTAGCAATAGTTTGTATCTTCATTTTACTCTTTCCTTATAGTTTTTCTTAGTTTCAGTTAAGGTTAAATTAAGTTGAAATAAGCACTCCTCGCTCATCACCTATTGTTTGTCTATAAGATGTTGTCTCTATGAAAAATATTCACTTTCCTCTACAAGTTTTTTCAGTCTTCATTTTAGTTTGTTGTGGTTTTCTTTCTTTTCCACTTGCAGGCTGATGAACACTGAGAACAACCTAATACAGACCAGAGAAGAAGAGGGCGTGAGCTTCGAGCGTGCCCTGGTTGCTACAGAGTTCATCGACTGGCTGCTTCAGGAAGGCGAGACTCCCACTAGAGAAGAGGCCGAACAGCTGGGTCGGAGGCTCCTCGAACACGGCATCATTCAGCATGGTGACGAGATTAATGTTCCCACTGATCTGCCAGACTCTGATTCTCAACATATTAAGCTATATTCTGTTTTCAGGGAGTCAGTCAAATAGGAATGTGTCACAGTGTTAACCAGCTGAAACCTGGTTACTCCCAAACAGAGATGATTTAGCTACCACGGTTCTAATAATTAAGAAATTTGTGTATGTATGAAAACATATTGAGCTTCAGTTCGCTGTTTTGGCTTTATAAAACCTAACCAGATGATTTCTGTTTTAAATTGAACTGAGAGCAAGTTTTTGAAAAGTTATGTCTTTCCTTTCATCTGGCTCTGATTGTTTTATTTCTGGTTAAAAGTCTGTTTTCCAGTTAGAAATATTACTTTGAAGTCTGTAGATAATAACATGTCTTGTTAATTTTTTTCCTTGCAAACTGATTACTTTTGTAGATGCCTAATATCCCTCTTAAAAACTTGTATTTGTTGAGGATTGATAGAAAACCCTAGGAAGAACTTAAAGCTATGGCAGTGATATTTTAACACATTGTGCATTGTTTCATCTTTACAGGATTATTTTCTCTATTAGTTTTTTAAATATAACACCAAAACATATCCTAATAAGGTCTCCAGGGGTATCTGAAAGATTTAAATATGGAAACTGTGTCAATCATTCTCCTAAACCTATTTCTGCTCAATTTGGATCTTACCTTGTGGAAAGTGACCCACATTTTATTCCACATTAACCAGGATCTTCTGTTCTATTCAATGATCACATTTTATACTCATCCTCGCTTGTCTCTTGGGTTTTAAGAAGTTCAGGTAGACGACCATCGAGGAAAGGAGTCAAAATCATTTCGGAGGTGATCAGGCTGTTTTAGACAAGACACTCCTGTGAAAATGTGATGATGAAAGCAGACGTTTAATAAATACATAGTAATGATGGAAGTTTATTTTCCTAAATACCACATATGGAGCAGAAGAGCTTTATCCTAAAGTCATTGTGTGAATAATAATATTGCACTTCACTGCATGTAGTGCGAGGTTTAGTAAAATAGTTTTTTTAAACTAAATATTTATCACTCAAACGTTACCCAGATCCAGATTGTTTCACTTGACACATTAAAGAGATTTGTCATTATTGCTTTTGTAGCGATTACATTTTTTAAAAGGCTTTTAACAAAAAATAAAAAAAAGTGTACTCTGCAATTTGAGAACAAAAATTCTTCTATGATGCTCCGGCTCCAACCAGTACAGGGATAACATGTCACACATCTTCAGCTCTATTTATGTCTGAAATAAAATAATTATAGTGAATTATTGCCAGAAATGTGCACCGTATGGATGCCGCCACACTTTCCAAACACAGGAAAACGACAAGTAATAGGGATATCTGCACCTTATCAGTGTTCCAATCCACTTCTAATACCTTTTACTTCACTAGTACACAAACTGAGAAAACCTTTAATATATCCATATGGATTTTTTCATTATATATTGGTAAGACATCGGGGCTGATTAAAAAAACTTTTTGTCTATTGTTAAGGATCAGGTTTTATAACACTACACAAAAAAAGCCACATTTAAAGGTTAGCCGAAAGATGTAAGAAGCTTATTGCATCTTTTTTTTTTTTTTACAGTTAGCAAGTTTCCAATTTCCAAGTAAAAATATTTTAAAAAAATCAGGATTGCTGCCGTACATACAATCTTTAAATATTAAACACTTTAGAACACTCGTATCTTATGACGTCTTTTACACACCATACAATTAAACTCTTTTAGTAAAGATATTGCTAAAAAATTTAAAACGTAAAAATTTACCTGCCGTATTGCAAACTCTAGTTTACCCTATTACTATGCACATAACTTAATGAGTCGTATTACAGCAAGATGAAATCCGTTTGACATTATTTCTAGATCCAAATTACACTTTCAGGGCCAAATAAATGTAGCTGCCACTGTTTGCTTCTGATGTGTACTTCATTTCATGGTAATTTCTCCACTTGAATGAGAGTTGAATGTTCTAGAAGAGTTAATTCTGTTTATTAACTCTATATTAAATATAATTTGTCAATTTATTTGTAAAAAATCTACAATGTTTGGTACTTTTGTTTAAGCTTAAGACTCCTTGGTGTAAAATAATATTTACAACAGCCTGTTCTGATAATCAGTTTTAGCAAGATATGGTCTGCCTATACTCTACGTTAGTTAGCTGTCAGTTGAAATAGAGCGGTGTAGAGATTGTTTATGTTTAAATAGAAAGATGGCATTGCTTTCTTTTTCTGCATGCAAAATGTTTTACTCCGGCACACACGATTATGCTTCTAAAAATGCAACTGCTTTAATGTAAGAACAACATTTAGCATCGTGTATGGGCTTTCGGACCGCCTTCAGTACTTGAGCATAACATTGGAGTACGCTCCTCCCCATCTGTTCCGTCTTCTCTGACTCATTTCCTGTTCTCCAGCTCCAGAGATTAAGTGTCTTGAGAGCAAGAGGAATGTGGTGACAAACAACAAACATGGGGGGGTTGTACATGTTATCGGAGCCATGAATGGCAAGTTAAAACCACCCACCAACATCAGATATAAGGCAGGAAGCGGTTGGTTTTGGCTGGGTCTCAAACTGTTTTCCGGAAGACTGTTTCGAGAGTGCCACTTACGTTCATGGCGTGGTTCAGTTATAGAGTTTCAGCAAATCCTGGACCTTGGTGCGTCTTGGACGAGCCTGGTAGCAGCAGTGGTAACCTATCTGTGGCATGTGTATTGGTCCTTAAAGAATTGTAAAGGTATAAACTCATTACGTCTACGCCGGGATGGCAGCACATCTGCAATGCTCTTGGTTTCCTGCTCTGCAACAAAATGATCTGACAAAGCAGTGATGGTGGTCTAGAAATTTCACAGAAACAAGAAAAGCATCATGATAAGTCCCCACTGCAAAAACAAATCAAGTTGCACCAGGCAATATGTGGAAAAAGGGTTGATTTGATACACAAGTGTCTTTGTTTTTAGAGGTTCTAGAGCCCAGTTGTAGACAGGTGAAAGTTACCACGGGAGATTTAAATGAATAAGCTGGCGGAAACACACTTAAAGGACTGCTGATATCACAGCGGGGAAAACAAAAAACTCGCCTGCGAGACTCTCATGGCTCTATAGTTCCGAATACGTCTTAGGCAAACCAAACTGTGAATGAGTTTTGCTATGATTCATGAGTATGCTAATGATAATCAACAAAAGTTGAAATGTTCTGGACCAAAAGGACTTTGTTCTTTTTGACACCGTCTTAAAAAGAACAAATTTTGCTTTTCCAGCACAGTTCTGTCTGTATAGGCCTTAATGATACCTAATCCACAAACCAAGTAAACAGTACAAAGAAACTAAAGGGAAAACAACTCAGGAGAAATATGGGTAAATACTGAGACGTGACTAAGAGAAATTAAAAAGAATCTGTACAATGACATAGACCTATACAAACTAATGTCTAAAACATCATGGCTGTACATCTTAATCTATATATATCTATATAAATCTTTTCTAACCTACAAGGTTAGAAAAGAAAACAGCACTATCAGATTCCCTGAGAAATGGGTCTGTTTTTTATTTTTTGCTGCCTGAATATGAAAAGACAGCTGCATAACAGACAAACCCTGACTCTATGTGTGTTAAATGATCCTAATAACTAGCCTTTAAATAACTGAGTTGGATAAGTGTTAAAATCATTTTGCACTGATCATTTGATTTCTGTGTTTTCTTACAATAAGAATCAGGAGAAGGTCAAATATTTTTATAAACCTATTTAATTATGTTTTTACTCTCGGTTGATAAAACATCTTCATCATCCACTTGGCTTTTTTTTCCTTACAGCCACCAACAAGCATCACTTTGTCGACGGGGCTCTTCTGTACCAGTTCCGGATGAACTTCCGGAGACGGAGGCGGTTGATCGAGCTCCTCCATGAACGCAGCCGTGGCATCCCCGAGAGCCACGACAGTCCCTTCTGCCTCCGTAAACAACCATCAGATGGAGGCAACACCAGCTTCCTCTCAGGTACCCAGAGAACTGCGTCTTAAACTTCGCTGCACGTCCAGCTAAGTCTAACATGTACCTGTTTTCCTTCTTACGTGAGAAGACTTGTGGATGTCATGACATTTTCTAGAAAGCTGTAAATTCATATCATAACTGTAAAGACGTTGTTGTGTCATATTGTGGTAATAATTTAGCTGTAAAGATTAGGAATGACCCCTATCACTCCGTTGTAAACAGTGCATTTACCTAATTTGCCTTATCTGTTGTTGACTCAGATACCAGAACAGAGGCACACTCCCACTCATGCTGGTGTCAATGCTTTGTAAAGATAACAGAAGAGTCCCGATTGTGTTGCTATGCAGAGGTGCACAGTAAACAAAGGTCCCATCATGACAACAGATGCAATTCCTTGGGATTTTATCTGGTTCCTCCCTCTGTTATAGTGTATTTTTGGTCCAGAACTAAAGACTTCTTAAATTGTACAAAAGTCAGGATGATTTGAAGGTGTGAAGCCCTTTTTTTTAAAAGCATTGGATTTGATGTTTTATTATCATCTTGAATTATTGTGACCAGCAAAGAGTGATATAGTTTTTGAAGAGATTAACCTACTGTGACTTTTTTTTAGAAGTAATATACTTTTTTTTTAAATTCCAACTTTCTTAAACATAATTTATCTCTTTTTTATTATTATTAGTAAATTTCTTCAGCTAAGGTGAAATAATTGCATTTGTTACCTCTTAATTTTTTCCATGTCTAAAGTTTAGCTTGTAAATAAATCTGTCTGTCTGTATTAGTGAGTCCCACTAAAGAGATCAAGTTGGTGGTTGGAGTGCGACGGAGCAGCATGAGCAGCAGCTGTGGCAGCAGCGGCTATTACAGCAGCAGTCCGACGCTCAGCAGCAGCCCGCCCGTCCTCTGCAACCCCAAATCTGGTAGGACAGCACAGAGGCACCATTGGTCGCAGAGTTCTGTCTGATTTATAAGAATTATATTCATTTTGAACTCCCATTTTAGTGGTAAACTCCACGTTTCTAGATCTCAGGTTTACGGTTTGTAATCATAAGGTCACTGAATAAAACAAAAAGTTAGTAAAAATTAATCATTGCATACATAAAACTGGTGTAAGGTTATCGTTGTAATGTTGTCACTTTACAAGCCACAAACATTACAGTATTTTCTGTGACCAAACAAAACAGAGTAGGGCGCAACTGTGACATGTGAAGAAGATGATTGGATGTAGAACAACTGTGAAAAAAAAAATACTTTTTAGTCTTGCCACTGATTCTTATTTGGACTTAGATCTGGACTTTGATTAGGTCGTTAGTACACGTATGTTCTGATCTATACCACTGGATTTTGGAGGCTGTATGTTTAGGGTTTTACTGCTGAAAAGAGAACCTGCATCATAGGTTGTCTCACAGGAACCCCCCTTTCTGGCCAACTTTCCTGTTTCTGTCAAAGAACAGGATCCTCAATATCATAATGTTGCCACCAATCTGTATCACGGTGGAGTTGGTCTGGACAGGTCAATGTGCGATGTTAGTTGTCCACCACACACTGCAGTATATGTGTTGGCAAAAAGTCCAGTTCTGGTCTTCAGAACACCCTTTTACTCCTGTTTGCTGTGTCCCATAGATGGCTTATGCTACACTATAAACATAATTTCCCATTCTTTCATGAAGACCGTATGTGTCGACAGATTCTCTCACCTAAGGTGTGGATTTCTAAGGGCACCAGAGTTAGCATGAGCCTCCTAATGTAGTTGTTTTGCTTTGTATGTTGAGATGTTAAATCCTTGAAATGTTCCAAGTTTGAAAACTTTCTTTAACCTCTAGCGAGTAAAGAGATTTGGAAATTAACACACAGCACACCATTTAGATTGTTTTCAATACCAACAAAATACATTGTGTTTTGTGTCTATAAAATGTCTATAAAATGTTGAAAAGTTCTTGGGTATGAATAATTTTACTCTTCACTGTTACTTAAATAATTACGTCGATGTCAGCTATATCAAATGTAGTAATTTGGAACTTTAAAGACAAAAAGTCTCAAAAAGTTGTACACAAAACCAGACGACTAATTATTAATTTTCTTTATCCTATGATGTGAAAACGAGACAGAAATTGAGAGCAGTAATAGCAGACTATTAGGGATGACAGTCAGAAGAGCTTATTGCCACATGCAGTTACAGTCAAAGGTTTATAATCTTGGACAGATTAAAGAACATCCCAGATAATGGGCACAGATGGGAGGCAGAAATTAAGCTTCATAGTAAATTTAACAAAGGTTTTTAAATTTTTTCTTATGAGGATTCCAGTGACAGGTCAGCGTACAGGATAAATGATCTGTCACTCTTATTCCTTCTCTTTCTTGGGTAAAGCAAAATTACCCAAGATTAGAGGGATTTATATCCACAGCACAATCTATTCATACTCTATTAAAAAGATATTTTTGAGTTTGATGTTTGACTTGCTCAAATTTACACTGTACAAATAGTTAATAGATAAATATTACTAATAAAAACCTAACTAGATTTAAATATACTGTATATTTAATTGCACCATTTTTGTTTGGTGTAAGTGATGGAATTTAAGTTTTTACATACAAAAAATGTCCATAAACAGTTATGGAGATGTATGCAATGATTAGAGGAAGTTAAAGGACAGCAGCATGCTTCCAGGAAGTAGTGCGCCTCAGGCTGTGTCAACGTATGACCCATTTTCTACATGTAGACAAACACGAACCAGTTTAATCAGTGGAGTGAATTATGCATTTGTACTTTCAGTGCTGCTTACTTTGCATGAGGTTGTTGTTATCCATTCATTTTTGTGTCATTCGGTTTTGTTCTCACTCTGACAATATGTGCTGTGATAGTGTCCATTTCTCAACAGTTATGAAAAGACAAGTGACTCCAGAGGAGCTGCTTACTCCAGGAGGGCCTTTTATAAAGAAGACATTCACTGTAAGCTCAGCACATATTAGTGAAACCATGCAGTAATTGAACTTTTTCTACGTGACGTTTGTGACAGGAAGCAGTGAGATACATTCTCAAGATTGCATGTTGTACTTTGTTTTCTCAGATTGTGGGCGATGCTGTGGGCTGGGGCTTTGTGGTGCGTGGAAGCAAACCCTGTCACATCCAGGCGGTGGATCCAGGTGGACCTGCTGCTGCAGTTGGCATGAAGGTAAAGACCGGGTGTGCTCAAATTTACAGAAAATCAACATTTACTGGATAAGTCTTCCTATTTATTACAAATTATCACAGATTATTCAAATATACAGTTCAAGCTAGGAGGATATGTGCTCTAATCAGAATGTGATGCAGGATTGGCTCAGCGCAAACAGAAATGTAAAAAAGAAACTTCTAGACTTTAAAAGAGCAATGGTCAAACATGAAATATAGCTGTATAGAGTTGATTTTCTAGTTAGAAATAGATCTTAGAAATAGAAATTAACATTAACAATTTCCTAACTTTCAGACGATTATATGTCCCAATGCATTTGAAAGAAAAGTATTGAAATCTCAGATAAGATTGCTTGTTCTTTAAGAAGTAAAGGTTTTAGGAGAAGTGTTAGACAGTAATAGAAAAGAGGAACAGCTGCTGTGGCTTTGCTTCGCAAAGGGAAGGCAGCTATAGGACAGTGGCAAAGGAGCTGCGCTGTCTAAGGGAAAAACCAAGAAAAATGAAATGTAAACAGGTTAATGTTTGCTCTGTTGCCTCAGCTGGCGTGGCAATGTGTCAACAAGAACCGCAGCTAGGAATTCTGGGAATTGAATGTTTGGGGACCTAAGCATTAACATGGAAATGAATGACACAGGAAAATAAAAGCAAAATTTAAAAACATTGTTTATAATCTCGAGCATGTGAGTTACATTTATTCTAAGATGACATTCCAGCACCTAAAAGAGGAAACTGTTAGTTTTCTACTGATGACTCTCAAAACCTAACTTGTAAATCTTTAATTGGACTCGTAATTTTTTTAAACTGATGACACCAGTTTTAAATGTCATGATTAGGGTGGTGGTAATGATACATTTCCCCTTAAAAGTCAAAGTCTACCTTAAATTTTACCTAGTTATCGGTTTTAAACTAATTATTACATTACAGAAAATCATACTCCTGACTTCCAGCCTGTCCCAATTATGAAGTGGAAACAAATCACTTGTGGTAATGACTTGAAAAGTCACAATTCTCACTTTCTATAACAAACTTTTAGTTTCTTCATTTCGATTTTGAACGTCATCATTATTATTACTTAGTATCTCACAAAGAGGATTTCTATAACTTTTAATCATGACAGTGAAAGTTAGGCTTTTTATTCCAGTCCCACAACTGTGACTTTAAATGTCATCGGATCATTTTAAATTTCCTCATTTTTAAATGTTATATACCATGTCCCACTTTGTCCCAGATTGGAGCCTAAGTCTGGGCATTCATCAAAACTGACAAATTACATTTCTTGGGTGCTGCAGCCTGACAGGTTTATTTGTGTGAACCTTCGATAGGTTTCACCTCGCCTGAGTAGTTTAGTGATGTTTAATGATTCCTAAACACACCGAAGGAGGGATTTCTGAGCTTGTAAAGTGATGGCATTGCAGCTCAAGGGAGGGGGCCACAGGAGATCATGAACTTAGATGGCAGGTTGTAAAATCATTAACAGGTTCTCCTCATGTTTATGCCATCAAAGTTTCCATGTTAGTCTTTCTTCCAATTTACCTTGGTCCATTTTACCAAATTATTGTCTATATGCTGAATGGTACAATGGTTAGTAAAGTTGCACCAGATTGCTATAGTCAGTTTAAATTGAAAACATTGGAAAAACAATGCAATAATTGCAATACTATATGTAATAATGCTTGTATTTATTAAACTGGGTAGTGGGGGCAAACAGGGTCTGTGTGCCTGGTAAAGTCACAGTTTGACATTTTGGTAAACACTCTTGTTGAGACTCTCCTGGATTCCTTTTGTCACTTCAAGGTTTCTAGGAAACCAGTGAACTGAGTAAAATCCCTAATGCTGCCAGAGATTTGTTTGAAAGCACAGGTTGTTTTTACACTTTGTCTCATGTATGAGATTAATAAACACATTGATAAGGACTGAAACTTGATACTGATCCATGCATGAAACTTGTATCAACTCTATTTTTTTAGAGTAGTTACGGTGTAGTATTTATTTTTGTTTGATATGTCTGTTGTGTTGAATTATGTTTCTTTTTTAAATATTCTCGACTGGTCTATGACTTGACTTGTTGTTACTTTTTCTTCCCCGTGTAAATCAGATTTTTAACTTTCTTGGTCCAATGAACTGTAGAGTCCAGCTGGCCCCATGCCAACGCTAACAATCCCCACGCTTGAGATTTTAAAAAAAAAGCAGCAGGGGGAGAGATTAGGAGGAATGTGTAAAGAGATAAACAGAGTTAAACAGGTTGGAAGAAAGAACTGGTAGAAGCAGTAAAAGATGCTTTATATAAAGGATATTGTTTTTGGCTATTATCTGGTTGATTGGTTTCTTTTAAGTTAGCCAAAAGGGCTGAGAAGTCATTCAGACTTTAAAAGTCAACCACAGATGCAGATGAAACAGTGTTGTGATTACAAAAGGTGGATGTCTATGTAAAAAGATTATTTATAAAGATACTGGCTAGATTATCTCTGTTTCTTCTCCCGTCTGTTTTATGAACTCAGCTGATTTGTAAGTAATTGGAAAAAACCAAAGTGGTTCTTATTCATTGGTTTCTTTAAGGCCCAGCTAAACTGTAAAAAAGAAAACACAGCAACAACATCTTATTACATACCCACATTTTAACTACAAAAACCGACGATAGATTAATATATGCCTGCATTTGGAGTCATATTATCCATCTTTGATAACCAAACACTGCAATTATCTATTGAAAATTATGTTTTTTTTACTTTTGTACCTCGATGTGTAACAGACAAAGAGTTAAAAGAGAGCAGCAAAAGCAAATGAGGTGGATTGCCGATGCTTGGCAACAATTTATTATGACACTATACTGTCATCCAGGACAGTATAGTGTGTCTACTGCCTGGAAATCCAGCTGTTAGCATGTTTTGACAGTCAACAGTGTAAAACAGCAACAGCTTTCAGTCAGAAGACTGACGACGTTTAATTTCCCTTTGTGATAAAGTATGTTTGAACTGAACTGAATCATTAATAAGCACAGTGTTGTTCTGTTAGGGATAAAATGTATATCAGGTGTTTGTGGTCCCTAGAAGGAACTGGTCTTTCTATTTATCCTCCTCTTACAAATGTTTTAGATATTTTGATCAATCGGTGCTGTAGCAAAGAGTCTGCTTTTACAGAGAAGGGTTGTCGAAAATAATAATAAAACTGTTTGACACCACTCTCTTTCTTTAATTAATTGTTATCATTATAGGCATTTTCAAAATTTAGGCCTACATGCACAAATAAATGAACAGTTTTTCAGTTACGAAGGGTTAAACATGTAGTCATATTATTATCGGTCACTGCTGTGTTGGAGCTTTGGTAATAAAATGATAAGAGTCTCATAGTTTGTGTGTGAAACTTGTGGCTGGGATGTGGCGGTCATGTTTTTTTTAGCTTCATTGCTGATAACAGTAATGACTATGTGCCCGCTGGCTGAAAGGTTTGCTCAGTTAGATGTCTATTACCTGATAGCTGCTTAACAAAACCTCTTTGAGTTGTAAAGCAAGTGTTGTTCTGCTTTTAAAGATTACGCACTTGACGTAATTTAAATTTTGGAGGCTTTTAACAGCGACAATGATGAGAATGTCCTGTTATCACACTAAAGATCGTCGCTCATAACATACAACATACAACTGGGATTGTGTAATTGGTTTATTTTTGTTTGAAAATATTTGTTCAGAAAAATAAAATCCTAAACATTTTTCATTACACATAAAAAGAACATTATATATAGATTGAAACTAACCTGCTGCATAATTTATTTGCTGAGATTTTTTGTTTCAGTTACCAAATCTTCTCCGTCAACACATTTTCTGTCATATTAGATGTAAAACAACCAAAGCTAAAGAAGTCCTTATTTTTGATAATAGCCAAATAAATTGTCTGTTGATGTAAAATAACACAACCTAATTAATGAAATCTGCCTTTAGGTGTGTCAGTTCGTAGTGTCTGTGAATGGCCTGAATGTCCTCTGCCACGACTACCGGACCGTCAGTAACCTGATCCTGACCGGGCCCAGGACGATCGTCATGGAGGTGATGGAGGAGGCGCTAGTCTGACACGGGCTCCCAGGGGGGGAACTCTAACATGTTGAACTGAAATCAAAGACCTTAAAGCTCTTCACCGGATGGAACTGAAGGCACAAAAGCTCTCTCTCTGTTTTGCCGGATCAAGGTGGATATTGAATAGTCTGGCTTTGGTAAACAGCTTTATTATTTTGTGTTTAGAAGGGAAACAACAAGGACCCAAACGGAACCACACTTAAACATATAATGTGTGGAAACAAAAAAAGAAGAAACTGTGACCAAACTGCGTTTCTGGGTGGTTCCCTAAATGAACCTTTTTGATTCTGAGAGTTTAAACTGAATGTTACACGACTTGATGCAAAGCCGATCATCAGAATGTGGAGATAAACAACGTTTTAGTGAAACAGGGTAGAAGTTAAAATGGGATTGAACTTTTAAAGAATATATGCCGTGACCTTTGCCCTAGTACTACCCTAGCAAAGACTTTACCTGCTGCTCAACACTGCCCTCTACAGACAATAATAGAAAGATGCCCTTTTTGAGTTTATTGCTTTGTTTGAATAAAGAAACATAAATTCAAATGATATGATTGTTAAATATACAGGTTTTCATAATTTTTAATCAAAATGCAAAGTTCTGCTTGCATTACTAAAAGAAACAATAAAAAAAATTATTTCATACACCAGAATAATAAAAAAAACTACATTTTCTTGGTGTCCTGCTAAACTCAAAAGTCAATGCTGATCCGTTTTATAAACCTTTTTTCATTTATGAATGATTTTTAATCATTCATAAATGATAGAGCTTAAATTTTAAAAATATGAGCACATCAACAATAACAAGGGAAGGACACTAAAAAAGGTAGGAGTTAAATTTCCTTGCAAGTATTCATACCCTTTGAATTCCCATTTGGTCACCACAAGCTTTGCTTTTTTAAGTTTTTATTTTATGTAATAGACCAGCAAATTATAGTACAGCTGTAAAGTGAAATAAAAATTATATGGTTTTTTTTTGTTTGAAAAAAAAAAGTTATCTAAATCGTGTTAAATATATTTGATGCATTCCAGCAAAGGCAAACTCTTGTTGGACCTTTGCTTCAGTTATTCAGCAATTGCAGGTATTTTTTTGGTTGATCTTTTTACCAGCTTTACACATCTGTTAATATATTTAAATTTTTGGCAAAACAGGTTGAAAGCATATGTGAACATAATCTTATAAATTTTGCCAAAGATTCTCAGTTGGACTACAATCTGAACTTAAATCTCTGGATCTCTGCAGCTCCTCCAGAGTTACCATGACCCTTTCGACTGTCGCTCTCATAGTCAGGAAATTAAATGCCGTACTTTTACGATTTTTGTTGTGCTGGTCTATCGCATTAAAAAATACTTATGATCCAAAGCAATTTTTGATTGCAATGTGAAAAAAAGGATACTTTTGCATTGAACTCTGAACTGCATATTTCACTTGATAATTGACCTCACTCAATGTCTTTTTACGCACAACCACAAAAGCCCACTATCATGAGTGGAATGTTGCAATGTGTGGATTTCACCAGAACAAGATTTTGTTTTCTGTATAGTTAAAAGTTTTTTTTAAATTTAGTCATTAGTTGTTTTTTTTAAATAATTTTGTGATTTACTTGAATGGATCTTAATATGGGAACCCCTGCATGCTGTGGTGTCGTAAAAAGATCAGCGTACACAGCATCAACATTTTACTGGATGTTTTTCAAATCGTGCCAAAATGTGTTTAGAAATGCTACAGTCAGTAGATAATACCTCAAATCATTACTGGGTTAAATAAAAGTGCAGCTGGGAGTTTCTCATTGCGCATGTACTATGGCTATAATCTTCAATAACACTTGTTTACATGTTTGTTTGAACCCACAGTCTATGTCATAAGGTTGATACTTAGTTTAGACCTTAAAGAACACAATTCTAAATGTGTCCGATATGTCCGATTTTTAGACTTGTAATATTACTAAACTGTGCAGTTCTTGTCAATCGCCTTTTTAAAGTGTTTGTTTTGTTTTTTTGTTGTACAAATGTTTCCGGATGCTGTAAATAGGTTCATATGTAGCTTTATCTTGAAATTTAAAGCTATTCTTTGGTGTCACAGAACTGATTGATCAGATTCAGATTTAATTGTTTCCAAGTTTGACGTTCTTGAACTGACAAACTAATGAATGTCTGCAGAACAATGTGGAACAACTGATAAACATCATGTCTTTTTTTTTAAACCAGCAAGGAAATTCATGAAGGATTCTCATTTATCTGTAGTTGAAATGACATTAGTTTGTCTCATTTGAGTTCTACTCTCAGCCCATGGTCGATTTAAGTTTCTTTTGTATGTTTGCAGTGCTACTTTGGACTAATCTAGAAAAGCTCTTTAAAATCCTGTAAATGTTGGACTAAGTTTGTTTGATCAAAGTTCGTTTGCGACAGGGACAAAATGTGATGCCAATCATTGCTGGGATTGCTTTCAAGAATAAGAAATCTGCAGAGCTTTAACATGTACTGATTGTTTTTGGGGAGATAATGGTGCTTGGTTGATTGAAAGCAGGTTTTTTGACTGTTTTATTTAGAAGCATTTGCCTTAAGACATTATTTAGCTGCTAATTATAGTTGTTTATCACCTGATTTTCAACTGATTGCATTAAAACCTTCACTGACAATCAGTGGCCCTTTTCTCACAGCAATTATTTAGTATTGAACAAAAAAAACAAAAAACAAAACAAAACAAAATTTGTAATGTGAGTTGTCACTGTTCATGTTCGAAAGTTTGCCAAAATGTAAGTATTGCATTAGATGTGTTTTTTGGGGGAATTTGTGCGAAACACATAAAAGCTCGTTACTTTGAAGTATAACAAAAATAAAACATGTTTTTGAAATAAAAATCTAAAACGTTGGTGTGCAGTTATATTCATCCTATCATCTTAACTAAAACAGCTTAAGCTCATTCAGATTGGATGTGTGTCTGAATGGGATTGATTAATGATTTCGCCAAGATTTGTGACCCGCTGTATCTGCTGAGATAAGCTTTGGAATCTTGATCCTCCATTTTGAATCTACTGACTTACAGATACACATCTGTGACTGAGGCACACCTGGCCGGCTGTGTGAACAGGTTTTTTGTGTGTTTTTTTTCACAGAATGTAACCTAACATCTAAATTGTCATGTCTTTAGTTTTAGAGCTTAATGTGATTTTCTACTCACTAAAGGGACTCTTAATCCTCTTGATTTGTTTTCCTTTGTTACCAGATGGCCAAAGTTTAAAGTGTAAAATCTATTTCATTAAAATGTCTTAGTGTACAGGAAGGTCAAATGTTTAATACTTTTTTCCAATGATAAGGAAAAATCCCTATAGCTCATCTTCTAACAAGACTTTGATCCTGGTGATAAAGTCTGAGCTGCCAAAGAATGATTAAGATCAAAGTGTATTTAACTATGAATGGTGACATAATAGAAGTAAAAAAGATGCTTCTAGAACTGGTGAGGATGTACCTGTAAAATACTTACGTGGTTATTATGGTTCAACAGAGCAATGAATCATCGGGGGCAAAAACTGCATGCATCATATTCTTAATTATATGTAAAATATGTAGTGTTGTAAATATTTTATTTCCAATTCAGAATTCTGCACATTTGTTGTCTTATTCAATCATATTAAATCCCAATTAAACACACACAGTTTCACAGGTTGTGACAGAAAGGGATCTGATCACTTGTTCAAGCGCTGTAAAAGAAACAAAGACATCACCAGTCCCTAAAAGACGGTTGTGTTGCTTACCTGATTTACTCCATTGCTGCACTGCTTTACAGCATTTTCATTATCAGCATTATTAATTTGGAACAAAACATATTTCCCCAAACCATAATGTAAATGAGCACACAAACATATGCTCTTCTCTAACCAGGGTAGGGATGAATTAAATAGACTTGATGAACCACACAAATCTGGGACAAACTTATCATGGAGATATATCATGGTGACCTTTAATGACATCAATGGACAATTGCAAATGTAGTCTCCTTCATCACGCACAAACACTCTACCACTCTACACTACCAAAAGGGGGCAATGTTGTTCTGCAGAGTAGAACCTTTCCATTTTAAACTTGAAATAACATTTTTATCAGCTAAATGTTTGAGGAGGATTTTTGGCTGTCTTTATGTTTCCTTATGTTAAAATCCAGATTTTTCTACACCTCTTGCATCCATTATCATTTTGTGCTAATGCATTTCATTGACCTTTTCTTTCCCGAGCCAGACAGACAATTCTCTGAGCTGTCTGACACTTTTGAGATATTTTCTGAAGCCTGATCTTTCTGATCTCTCTGGTGCATGACACTGTTATGTGACATTTTCTTTGAGGAGATTACAGAGGCATTGTAATATGTGATGATAGCTGCTGGCTACAAACTTTAAAAACAAACCGCTCTTTTTCATTACTTTGCTATGTAAATGTATTTTATGTTATAATTAATATCAGAACAAAATGCAGTTTTTGAATGATTATTACATCTAAGGACAACTGTGAATAACTGTGATTAACCACATTTAAGCTGATAACTGTCAAACCGTTTGAATCAAGAGATGAAAAGACAACCTGTAAACATAAAACAGGTTAAACTATGTATGATTAGCAACCTAAACAAAATGTAAATCCTGTAAAGGGTTAGGAAGCCATTTTGAAACTCCCCTGAACCACATTGAAAGCTTTGATCCAAACACCAACAAAAGATGGAACAGTGGTGAACCTTCCCAGGAGTGGTTAGCCTACTAAAACAATTTTAAGAGCGCATCAAGAACTCATTATGGATGCCACGCAACAACCCAGAACAACATCAAAAGCTCTCACTTGCTTCAACTGAAACCAGCCTTCCCGACTTCACAAGAATAAAGAGACGTTGGAGAGTTAAAAGCTCAAAACTATGGCCAAAAATGAGAAAAAGAAGTGTCAAACATCACCAAAAAACATTAACCTTTTTGAAGATCTCCAGGACTTTTAAAAAAAACGTTCTGTGCACATCACTTCATCACATAAAGATTAAACCGACTTGAGACATATAGCAGGACGACAGGTCAAGACACACGAAATAAAATGTCAGAATGGCAGTCAAAGTCAAAGTCCTCACCTAAATCCAGTGAACATGATGTAGCTGGATTATAAAAACTCTAATAAGTGCTAATAAGCTCTTCTAAGGGGCTCAGGTTAAGTAATGAATTGCTTTTACACAGGTTATCTTTTTCTAATAAAACATGTTGATGTTCTGCTATTTTTTGTTAACACTTTATTTATTTGAGTATTTATTTATGCAAAAGATATAAATAGAAATTCTGATACATTTAAAAATGTATCAGAGTCATTTTTTCAATTCTAAAAAGTACCCTTTATGTTGTATAAGGTGCAAAGTGTTGGCATCTAGGGATCTTTCTTTAAGATCTTGGCTTCGGTTCAGGTGAGAAGAGGGTTAAAATTAGCTTTGCTGAAGGAAAACAGTTTTTGCACATAATGAAACGCATCCAATTTCTGGTGATTTATGCTCTGCATAGAATGAGAAGCAGGGAGATGCTGGATAAAAGAAATACGTCTAAACGTGTTATTCTTTCTGTCATGTCCAAATAAGTTGGCTACTTTTACACTAGCAAGATATTCTCTAAAGCACTACAAGTCAAGTTGTATAACATATTTTCTATCGGTTATTTTAAAATCTGCTTGGGAACTTTTGGAGTCCATATAAATGCCTAGGACTCTTTGTTTGCTTCAGGTTCTAAAGAACCATATCTAGGGTTTTGCCCAATATGCTGTGTATCTAAAATAACATACCTGTAATGCAATACTGTGGTAGTATAGTATGTTTATTACTGCCTGGACTTTGTCAGAAAAATCCCTGACACATCCAGCTGTTTATTTACCTCTACCTCAATTCCCATCGATTAGGTCAGAAACCGACCGTCACTTAGCCTCCATCCACTTATCTATCAGTCCAGTCCGACGTACTTATTTGTGGTTAGTGTACAGAATCCTACGTACACACAGGAAATTGAAAGCTACCAAGCATAAACTTTAGAGCTGGTTGGTCTGTTTTCATTAGGTTTATAGATAGATAACTAAAAAAAAGTACAGTGGCTACATTTTACGGGGTGTAAGTAAGAGTCTGCTAGAGTCTGCTAGAAAAAAATAGATATTTCTGCAAAGCTTTAATTGTTATTAGTAATTGTTTGCTGCTTTTGGAAGTCTTAAAGGAGAAAATACAAACTACCACCTTTTTTCAAGTTTATGGTGCATATGGGGCTAGGAGGTTCTTTGAGATAAATTGTTTAATAGTTAATTCTCAATGCAGTTATCACTTAGTCACATTGCAACCACATGAAAAATTATGCATTGTTTTCCTTTAAAAAAGTGTAAAATACACACACATGTATTCACCCATTTTCACTTTGATACATGTACAATAAAACTAGCACAACCAAGACATTTTAGTAAAGCAAAATAAAGACACATTTGTGGTAAATGTAATTGCAGTAAAATATATTAACTATGACATAAATCCTAAATGTCTCCAAAAATTGTTGAGGAAGGCAAAGGAATACAGCAGACAACTTGGGGAAACGAAATTGACAAATTTAAAGCTGGGCCACTTTACCATATCACAAGCTTTAAAAATCTCATAGACCTTAGTTTAATCCATTATTTAAAATAAATCAATAAAAATAATGGGATATCTCTAAACCTACCTGAAATGACAATGACTTGATACTTTTAAAATCAGTATGAGTGCAAAAAGCTGTCTTTGGAGGAAATCTAACAGTTTGATCACATCATTCCCACTGTGACACATGATGGCAGCAGCTTCATAGTGTGGGGATCCATTGTTTTTAGCTGGAGGAATAGCTTGTCAGAGCTGAGGATAAAAAAAGAGCTAAACATTTTTGACCCATTGGAAGAGGAACAAAAATGCTAAACATACAACAAAAGCTGCAACCAAATGGTTTAGATCAAGAATCTGTTTATTTATACAGCACCAATTTACAACAGATGTTGTCTCAAGGCACTTTTACAAGAAAATCAATTAAAATCATAGATACATTATGGGATAAATGTTGTGCCACTAGGAATTGAATATCTGCAAAGGAGAGTATATATCTAAAATTTCTTTAGATGTAAGGATTTAGTCAAAAATAAACCCAAAAGACCAGTAACTGCAAAAGGAAGCTCCAAGGTGATGGCTGAGGGGAAGTGAAATACAAATCCACACCGCACATTTCAGATCTTTAAAATGTAAAACATAATGAAAGCTAACATTTTTCTTCTTCAGCTTATATCCGTGGTATAATGACATCAAATTCCACCAAAAAACTAAAACACACTCAAGTTTGTTGGTGTGAAAGGGGGAACTTACAAATAAGTTCAAGGATTATGAATACTTTTGCAAACTACTGTATGTGGTTCAAAAAGCCCAGTGGTTCCAATTAAAGTAACCCAAGTTCAGGTGGCATAATCAAGAATCAATTAAAATAAGAAAACCTCTCATGTGGCGGTTTTTAACGTAACAATGAACTAAAAAATAAAACACCACAACAGGATAAGATCTGTCGGGTTCCTCTGATCTTATACTGAATCAATGCCTTGCTGCTGAGTGTTCATTTACCATCTGTATAATTAAAACAGCTCATGTCCTGAAGGGGCTTAAGAGAATTAAGCTGCAATGGTAGGTGTATTAAAGGCAGTTTGATTAGTCCTTGGTTTCAAAGACAAAAAAAAGAGTTTTTTCTTCATTTTATTTCTTGTCCATTTGACTTGTCTCCAGAAAAAGAAAAAAAAAGGAACAAGTGTTTTTGACTGGATGTATTGTCCATCAGTCCACGTTCCTCTTTAACTACACATACATGCAGAATATCTTACGGTTATTACTTGCAAATTTCTCTGAAGATTAACAATCATCTCTTTTCAAAATACACTGTATAGCTTAATGAAAAGATATTGCCTCAGGCCATTTATATATTCTGATAAAATTTTATCATGTGATATGTTAAATTATGACAGAGCACATATTGTAATACCAGGGAAATTCGGGGGGCCAGTTTAATTAGCTTTTTGACACAATAAGTGTGCCAGCAGCTTTGAACATTTCAAAGGTCGGCAGTGAACTTGCTCCAGGGAAATAAGAAAGTCTTTTGATTGTCAAAAAAAAGGAGAACAAGAAGGATTTGTGCATTTGAGTCGAGGACTGTAGCGTCCCGGTTGAAAAGATGGTCTCTTAAACTGATGTTTCACAATCCTTTTATCTTAACAGCCTTGCATGTGAACACACCTTAAGAGCTATAAAATATACAGCATAAAAATACTATTAATAACTCAAAGGTATGTTCTTTTAACATTAACTGTATGCATCACCAAAAATTATTTATTTTACCTTACATCAGTACATCCTCAATACTTTACAATTCTTACCCTAAGAGTCAATAACATTAAATTACTTAATAAAGTGCTTGAGACATTATATTGTTTACCTTTACTTGACTACAAACAAAATATTCTGTATTCTCACTTTATGTAACCTTTCACAGCATTAAAGCTTGTAAACCTATGCAATAGTAAGCAGAAATAATTTACTAAAGCAAAGTAATCTCATTGTGCAATGCGTAAAATGACAATAAAAGGACTTCTTAGCACCGTCTAGTGGGCGAAACTGTTTGACATAATACAAACGTACAAAATCCGTCAAAAAGAACTAAATATACATTTACACAAAAAAACAATAACACCAACCTTGTTCCCTCATCAACCAGGTGCGAAGGAACCGTCCACAGCTTCAAATTAGACCTTAACATAATCCTTTTCTGTTTTTTACTGTAAAGCACACTTTCTGTCTCCACATGGGTTACAGCAGTAGTTTCCCGACAGCCTATTACCATAATTATTTAAAAAAAGCATCGGCTCTAATAATACTTCAATAGAATAATAAAGTTTCATGAATAATTTCAAAATAAGGCAAACATTAGCAGGGTCAATTACAAGGACTAGTTTTGGTGCTTACTCAGGCTGATGGGCTGTAGCTCTTACAGAAATGATTACAGTGTTGTTCGCTAAGGACAAAACTGAAATGTTTGCGCCCAGCAGCCAAATACTTTTCAGGATCTATGGTTTTAAATTCTGTAGGTTTGGCAAGGTGCTCTGGCATGTAGCCACCTTAAAACCTATTTTCCTCAGCAAGAAGAAATAAGAAAGACAAAAAAAATAAGGCCTAGGGACCAGAAGTCGACCATAAAAAAAAATAAACCAATGAGAAAAAGAGCTTTTTAGTTCAGGTGGCCAACAAAATAACAAAATGATCCTCCACGGGTTAAATTAACAAAGGTGACAGACTGTAGTTAAACCAACAAATATATGCACCAGGACGTTTCCATACTTGCATATAGTTGCCGTACGGCAACAAATGTATTTTTAGCACGACAAAAATTTAGAATAACTCCAATCTTCTGGAGTCCAAGACTGATGATGTTCTCATTTCAACCTCCTGGAGTGAAAAGGACCTCAAACATGATATCCTGGTCATGTGACCTCATACATTTAATTTCCCTAAAAGTAAAAGGCTTCATTTTACAACAAAGTGTAAAAACATACATTTCACATAACAACTGTTTTAGAAAATTTAGATAAAGTAATTGATGCAGTATTGCAACATTATGCAAGAGGGTAAAACAAGTAAGGAAAAAAATCCTCTCTAACTTTGTTGCATATTTTTGAAAAAGAGCAGATATCTAAATATTTTGTCAGCACACAGGCAGGTTGTTTAATGCTAACAAAATACGAAGTCTGCCAAATATTTTGACCTCCCTGGAGTGAAAAAGGCTAATGCAAAACTCCTTAAAATAAACTGATCCAATAACATATGATCAAATAATCTCACTAGAGGAAACATTTCCTACTTCTCTTACAAAGAACATTTGAGTTTTTGTTACATCCTTTATGATTCTCCTTTATGATAAACTTACAGTAGATCATCATCTGGTCTCGTTGGCTATAAATCTTGTTTTAAACTATTCAATTATTTCTGATATTCTGTAATTTATTTGTTTAAGTTTCCTATTTTATAAAGATCAGCTGCCATTCTTGAATGCAATGTTGTCTTGTGTTTCCCATTTTCTTGGCGTGACCTTTGTGTCATATCAAGTTTTTGACCTGATAAAACGCCAGAAGTATGCAGCAGTAATTCCTTGGGTTGCATTATTCTAAATGACTTTCTTATGGGTAGTTAGACAGTAATTATGACAAAAGTAATTTAGCAAAAACAAGGAATTTTTCTTCACGTGAGGTTTGAGGGTAATTTTTTACATGTCATGCTATGACTTTAGGACAATTGGATAATTGGGGAGCCCTCTTCATATATATTTGTAAATCTTTCGTGTAACTCAACGTGTTGCTTATTTAGTTTTTATAAGCATTTTAGAAATGTCCTCCTCTAAACAGGTTATGTTTCTCCTCAGAAAGCTAGTTCCTTATTTCACTTACCAAAGCAGACACTTTCATGAATCAGAAACAGTTGGCTGTTTTTGCAGGGTTCTGCTGTGATGTTCCACAACAACTGCAGCAGATTGAAATAATGTATTCTGTTTTACTGCAGGCTAAAATCTATTTTACATGTGGGCAAAGGAACATTTGTTTATTCCAGACAATAAAACAAGGCTGGTTGTTCTCCTCTGTGGTTTAACCACACTGTGCAGACTGCAATGATATTACAAGGTGTGCCTTTTATTACTTTGGACTGCATGATTTTTGAGAGTGGTCAAAGTGTTTGTCAGGTCAATTGAACAGAGAGCCTTGTTTTTTAATTTAGTCAACATTTGGTTTTGGTTCTGAGTTCGATTTCAAATGTAATCAAAACTGGTGAGACAGTTCCTTTAAACGCTTTAAACAACATGAAACACTGATTTACCTTTTCTTTTCCATCTAAAAAGCATTGAGCTATTGCAGATTTATTTTGTAGTAAATTGTCAGGCAGCTATTATGTTTGAAGCTTAGCATATAAAATATTTTTTTGTCTTAAATAAATCAGTTCACTTTGCTATTCCTATTTTCCTAGGCGATCAGCAGTGGTCTGAAAACATCCCACCATACACCAGATTACAAGCAGGCTAATAACCTGACCAGTCGGACTAATCAGTAGGCTGTGCGTCTGTTCTGTTCACTGCTGCCTTCATATTAACTTTCAGCTTGTTATTAACACACAGCTCAAGAAAAGTGTGCGGATGCAGCTTGACATTTTATGCGTGTGTGTGTGTGTGTGTGTGTGTGTGTGTGTGTGTGTGTGTGTGTGTGTGTGTGTGTGTGTGTGTGTGTGTTTGTTTGAACTTGTGCTTAAGATGGTGAGACAAACAATGCATTGTTGTATTTATAGAAAAAAAGCCCTAAAATATCAGACATCATAGTCCAGCAGCAGCTTTGGAGAATAGGAGAGCAAACATGCCTTTAAATGCTTTTCCTAATGTGAACTAACTTAACCTGGAACCTTTCATCCACTGGCATCATAAACTACATTTTTATTATATACGATGAGCAGGAGTGGAGCTGTTGCCTTGCAGCAGGTAAGTCCTGCGTTTGAATTACATCTTGGGGACATACTGCGTGGAGTTAGCATGTACTCCTTGTGCATGTCTGGGTTTACTTCAGGTACTCTGGCTTCCTACAGAAGTCCAAAACCATGCATCTAAACTTTCTTTAGGTGTAAGTTAGCGCATGCATGATTGTCTGTCCTCTGTGTCTGTGTTGCCCTGTGATAAGCTGGAGAGAGACCTGCATTAAATGCTTTTGATTATATTTTTGTATTTCTCTGGGAATAAATCAGTTTGTCATGTAATGTGCCTTGAGAATAAAACAATTGCAAATTTATACAATGTAAACAAACGGAATTGAACCGTGTTTACTTTGAAAATATTATTTTTCCAACATTAGTCTTGCTCAGGTTTAACACTGAGAAAATAGTTGAGACTTTACTAGTGTGTGTGTATATAACTGTATGGTACGGGCAAACAGAACAAAAATTAATTCATAGTTTTAATTAACATTCAAATTTCTGTCATGTCGCACACTGCTGTTTGCAATCATCCATCATTCTCTTACTCACTTCCTGGTTAAAGCTGTGTTCGTTTAAAGTCTAATAACTACTCTTGTGTTTCCTGGGAGAAATCCTCCTCTGTGCAGGAAATGAAGCTTTCTCTCTGACAGAGCGACAATGATGGCCTGTTCCTAACAATTACAGTAAGACAGAGGAAATGCAAGAGACGGTGCTTCGGTTTTATTGTCTTCATTGTTTTAAATTGATTTCCTACTTCAAAGCAGAAAATGATTGGTCATCTGCACAGACATCCCTAAGCTAAGGTGTTATCCGGGTTTCCTGACAACATGGTTAAAAAAATACAAACGGTAAGACTGATGAAGAAAACACAACTTGGTTAATGGATTTTCATACATATAAAAGATTTTATTTTGTATTATTTTCAAAAAAGGTTACCGGCTAGTTTTTTTTACACATCGTAAGTGTGTTTTATATTCTTTGCTTAACTTTTCTCTTCTCATTTTTGTCATGTTTTAGTGTTGGTTTGATTCAAATACAAAATGCCAAGACAATGGGTAAGTGATGAAAATTTCATGTGAAAATAATTAATCAACTATCTTTAAAAAAAAAGGTGAACTCGTGGATCGAAAACCCGAAACAAACAGGAACCAGCTTGGATGAGAGTGACAGAAGAATCCGACAAGGAGAGAACAAATCGTAGATGATAAAATACTGGGAGAGTGAATACTACAACAGTGGAGACGTACTAATAACACAGGATGCAGCTGTGAGGGGAGAACAGGCAGGCACGTGACAGACATAGGAAAAATAAAATGGCACTTGAAAAGCAGAGAAACATCTACTGAAGGGAAGGAAAAACATGAATCTAAAGAAAAAATTAGACAAACAACAAAACATACATAAGACTACCATGAACTAATGTAAAAAGAATGACAAAGTAAATAATATTGGTGACTGGAAAATGCAAACAGAAGAAACCCCACAAACAACCCAGCTTCCTGACAATACATGTAAGAAAAGTTTCGTAGCCGTTTCTTACCTAGTAGGATGAAGCAACATGGGATGTTGTGAAGCATTACAGTTGGACCACACGCTAGTAGAGTGAATCTATCACCTTAAATGACATTTGGTCTGTGAGTTAAGCCTTATTCTACTGAACTATTTAGGATGGAGGAAGCAGAAAAGGACTGATCAAAAAATAATTTACAAATAAAAATGAGAGAAATAGTTATTAAGAAAGGGAAGGAAACCATAGAATGAACCCTAATGAAAACAAAGCATGATTGTACATCTAAAGCTTCAAACATGATTTCTAACTCAGGATTTATAAATCCTTCAGTATGAATTCAGTTTAAGGCAGGAAAAACCAGCCAATGATTCTGAGTAAGCTTGTAAATGTAAACACTGTGATATTTACCATAAATGTACCGTTTTCCCCCCAATATTTACTTCTTTTTTCTTTTGTTTAAGGAAAATGGATATAATATTTGTTTTTTTCCTGGTAATTATGTCACAGTATTTTTTTTTTTTTCATTTATTTATCAACTAAAAAAATTAGCTATTTTGCTTTTGATCCCCTATTGCTTTTATGCCTGTTGGTGTAATGGGGAGTTGGCATCCCCGCTGTACATTGATAATTGGAAAACCTTTTGGGGAAAACCTGGTCTGATCCGGAGAGACGGCATCCATCCAACTTTGGACGGAGCCGCTCTTCTTTCTAGAAATATGGCCAAATTTATTGACTCCCCAAATTACTGACAAACCAGGGTCCAGACCAGGAAGCAGAGTCGTAGTTTAGAACTCCTCTCTGCGGCTTCTCTACAGTTACCTACCCAACATCCCATTGAGACGGTGTCTTGCCCACGGCCAAAACCAAATAGATTAAAGCTCAATCTAAAAAGAGCTAATCCTGAAAATCTCATAAAGATAAAAACAACTCA
>JAVLVB010000117.1:246798-301937 GCA_032876305.1 Orestias chungarensis | reverse complement strand
CTTTTCAAACCCCCAGTCGGTCGTGGCAGATGGCTGCTTGTACTGAGCCTGGTTCTGCTGGAGGTTTCTTCCTGTTAAAGGGGAGTTTTTCCTCTCCACTGTCGCTACATGCATGCTCAGTATGAGGGATTGCTGTAAAGTCAACGACAACACAAGCCATTGTTTCTGCCTGCTGATTCCAGAGGAGTGAATGCTGCAGTCAATGACTCGATGCAATCTGCTGGGGTTCCTTAGATTGGAAACTTTTTCAAATTGATTTGTTAGAATGTATCTTTGAGTTTAATTGATTTTTTGTGAAGTGCCTTGAGACGACACCTGTTGTAAATTGGCGCTATATGAATAAACCGATTCTTGATTCTTGAAAAACTGATTCTAATGATGACAATAGGGAGTCAATTGTAATGTTGATGAATGATGAGGTTTTTTCCACATGAATATTTCATTCTTTTCGCCAGCTAACAGGCAATGTGTAGGAACAGGTAAGACAGTGGAGGATAATATTGAGTTTTGAATTTGTTGAATAGATTTTTCGTTTTTCTTCAACTTGGTTCCACAAGCACTTAGAAATAGTTTTACGTACTTCTTTTGACAAGCTGACGAATTTTTCTTTTTTTTTTAGGTTTAAAAAAAAAGGTCATACATATAGTGTAGGTCTTTTTTTTTTTTTTAAAGAATCAATACTTTATTTTTAGGTTTTCAAACAGACAAAAACAGAACTTTAGGAAAAATAGGATGGAAATTCTTCCTACTATGGAATCTAGGTATTTGTAGAAAATTAAAATAAAAAATAAAAAAGTGCATCGTTTCAAACCCAGTGAAGACAAAACAGATTTATTACTGGTACTTATAGTATCTTTCTTACTTTAAACTGCTATTTAATATTTTATTCATAGTATAATCATTAATTATTTTTTATCAGTTTTAGTCAATAGCATTAAGAGGTCTAAAAACCACCTTTCTGTAAAGCAATGGGTTGCAAACTATACCAGACGATATATCCTGGCAGATCAGCTTAAAGGAAGATGCAAAACATTGTATTAGTGTGTGGTCTGTTGCTACTTGGCAGCTGATAAATAAAAAGATGATGACAGGAGGACAGGAAAAGATGAAGAGGAAGGAAGGAGAAGCACAATCCTTTCCCACCTGATTATAGTGCTAGGCAGACAGACAGTTGTTTGAATAAGACCTGCATGTGTTCTTGTTTGAGTTCAAGAGACACACCTGGAACAAAGCGTAAATCAGCAAGCCATTGGCACTTTCCAGCAGCCTTTCTTTCCCATGACTCCAACTTCTAAACCCCTCAAGGCAAGGTCAGAGGGAAGTCTTTAAATCAGCAGAGAAGCCATTAGTAGGAACCAAGTTACACAGATTCAACAAGAGTCCTCACCATACCCACGCAGGAAAATACTGCTGCATATTGATGCTTGAGTTAATTGAAATGGAAACATACGTACAGGCAAGAAAATGGTTCAACTAACTTACAGTAAGGCAGTTACACACAACTCAACATCCATTACAAACCTGCAACTCACATAAGCTTAAAATCATATTTACCAAAATAGGCAACCTGTCCCAGGTGGTCCTCTGTATCTCACCTAGTGCATGCTGGGAATACAGCACCCCCTTGACTTTGAATAGGACAAAGCTGATAGAAAGTATGAAACAGAAACATAATGTACTTCATTGGTTAAATATCCAAATGTACAAGTTTGGCCCCAGCTGTCAGTGTCTATCGGAACAGTATTATATGATGCATCGTTAGTTTAGATGTAGGAAAAAAAAGAAAAAAGTGAGACATATTATTTGTAGCTATTTCACAAAATGTATTTTGTTTTGCCTTTTTTCTGGTGTAACATGCTATGAAGTTATAATCAGAAGGAGAAACTGGAAGGAGTTAGTCCAGGATGTGAATTAAAAGCAATACTTTGCCCTGCCTCTTCTGAAAGGTCGATAAATCTTGGCATGAGGGCAGAGACATTTTTTTGCAGCTGTTCTTCAGTTCACTGAAGTCTATTCCCATTATTTTGTAGTTCAATCCAAATGAAATTTATAGGATTAGCAGGCTTTAGAGGTTTTGTTAGTGGGACTCATTTAAGCCTTTGACAGAGTCGGTTTGCATATTGATCCCTGTTCCTGGACTAGCAACATCTTTTTAATTGAGCAAGAGAATGTGCAAACAATCTCGTGTTAAAAATACATTTTAAGGACGTTAAATTTTGGCTTTGTTTACAAAAGACCATTGTGAATGCTGTGCTGCCATTTGTTGCAAATTGTAGGTTTAATAGATGTACATTTAGACTAGATCACTTCAAACCCAATAGAGGCTGCCACCAACCAGACTTTCAGAAATTGTTGAAAAGCTTTTATCAAAATGACTTAAAAAAAATGATGAGGCTCTCTCTGAGGGTTAGAGAGGAAGTCAAGAACAAAAGAAATGCTAAAAGCACTATACTAGTATATTATGCTAATGTCACCACTATGTCATCCATTTCTGCAGATGTTTTGTAAATATAAATGTCTTTAGATGATTACATTTAAAATTAATTGAAGATAAGCAAAACTTCAATGATGCATCTCTGGATTAGAATGGACCAGATAAACCTGCAGATGCTTGTAAACTGGGACACCTGATGCAGTTTAAACTGATTATAAACTTTAATTTGGTATAGTGATTACTTTTGTTTTTTCCTGCATGGTGTCCTATATTTAGAATTATAGTTGTAAACTCTGTGTTGAATTTACTGTTTTCCCTGTACTTACATTTTTGTTGTTATATCCTTTTAATGCAACACCAAAGTTTCAGTTTTGGACGATTTTGGCAGCCTGTGGACAAAAGCGGTAGTGCTTTACCTGAAGAAGACTGCACTTACCATGAGGACCAGCACATAGGGTTGCTAATTGCAGATCTCCCGGTCACCTGCAGTTGGATTGAAGTTTCTGTTTCCAGTGGCTGTTTGAAGGATGAATAGCGATGAGGTAATGAATCTAATTGTGGTGAAACAATTACATATAATGATGTTGAAAATAAGAAACGGGGAAAGTGACATATGCATTAAGCAGTCAGTTGTTTGTGTGGCAGGGTTCCTGCCACCCTCCTCAAAGTTGCTTAGTGCTAGTGAAAGCGATAATGAGCCCCTGGGCCTTGACAGAGATGTCATTCAACGAGCTGTAAGTGGACATATAATCACAAAAGTTATAAAAATATTGCATGAAGGTTGAAAAGTTACTGTTGCTTTAACATTTAAGGACAAAGTCTCTTTAGGTTGCTTCTAGGTTTCTCCCCTTTCACTAAAGCCTTTGTTGAACTTGCTTCATTATGTTCTCCTCTTTTTCATTGTATTCAATTTCACGGAATGTTAAAGTCACACCAAAGATTTTTTTTTAAAAACCTTATTAATTATTTTTCAAAACCCCCTCTAGGCAGTAAAGTACTAAATACATGCTAAAGTGTTTGTATGTCCACCTTTGTAACATATTTAGATAACTGCTGCATTCAGTTATGGGCATTTAATACAATTTGAAAAGTTTATAAGACTGTATCTCAGTTCTCACATACACAATCTGACACCCAACCTTTACAGGAGTTCATAAGAGACCTGCAGTAGAACTTAAATATTCACATAAACTGAAAAAAAAGACCCAAAAAAGATTTTTATCGTCTATGTCTGGCTTGAAATAACACAAATCTTTCCTGTTTTAGGATTTACAAAATTCCTTTTTACTCATTTCCAGAATGAGATTAGTTACATTCAGAGTCCTCAAAAGATTTGTGGAGGTCAGACAAGGATACCATTACTCTATAGGCTTCTAGTTAATAAACCAGATTTGGGTTAAATGTCTCCAGACATTGTTTATGTTTATGTGGACCCAAGTCTGGGTCATCCCTGAGAAAATGTTTCAGATGCCTGAGGGCGCCACATTAATCTAATCAAACAATTATACACAACTATGGAAATGTCAGTCATGACCTTTGGGGAAAAAAAATCAAACTGTGTGTTTGAGAAATTTACATGAACTGACTGAAGTAGGTAAGAGGGTGTCACTATTTCACATGGCAAGATTTTTCAAAATCTACAAAAACATTTATTTTCTCATGTAATAAGAATGGTTAAATAAATAAAAAAAGCACAAGGAATTAGGATTTTGTTCTTCGCATTGTTAAAACAAGCACAATGAAGTGTGTCTGTGTGTCTTTGGCTTAGGCGTTGCTCTTTTAAATCAAAGCTCAGTGCAGGAAGGCATGGTTCAGGCACCTGCTCCAAGCGCATGCAGCCATCCTCTGACTTTCACCCCAGCCAGTCGAGCCACCAGGAACGAGCGAGCATCAGATGAAATCCCGTGCAGCAGGATCTCCGGGGAGGCTGGGAGCGAGGTTCGTGTTGCTTTCTCTCCATCTGAAGACGCGCGGTGCCAAAGCAGAGTGTCGGGACGAGGAGGATCAGCAGAAGGGAGGGATGCGAGAATGACGAGGAGAGAAACACCCAGTCCTCAGACCGACCGAGTCCCACAAGCAGGAGCGATCCAGCAGGACGCAGAGCAGCTTTCAGACGCTTCTTCTGCTGTTCAGAGGATTTCCTCTGGTGGATTAAAGGACGCATTGAATTCCGGAGGTAGGGACGCGATTCTGTTTTTAAATTGGAAAACATGCATTCAGCACCTGGATGATTATTTGCGTAAAGATTGTGCGTGGAAACTTCGCTATGGATCGGGATACCCGCAGACGCACCTGTGCGCTGATTAGAGATTAGACATTTTCTAGGAAATTGAAACGATAGTTGTTAAAGTTCAGAGCTAAAAGAACATAGTTGTTGACTGACAACAGGGGCGCCTCCAGAAAAGTTTTCGGAAAGAAAAGCAGGATGGGGGCCACTAGTAATCCTGGAATGGCATTCTTCAAACCGAAGCCAGCACTACATTTTAGATTTGCTAAGGGTTTAAACATAATTGGAGATAAGGGAGAAGCTATTTAGAAATGGCACATTATATATGCAATAACACATGAAAGATTCATAGACAAATAATCTTAAATTAAAATGAATTAAAGTTGGGTTGTGCAAATGTGTACTGATGAGGATTGCTCCAGCGCCTGTGCATGTGCAAGTCTCTTGTTTTTTATTCACCCTAAATATTTCAGTGTATGTATCCAAACTGTTTTACATGCAGTATCAAGACAGAGGGTGACACTTGAAATCTGGTATTCATTTGTCAATTTAATGGGTTGAAAATTTGCCTTAAAAACCCAAGAAAATGATGCAGGGACGAGGAAGGCTATGGCTTTGTGCTGGGAATCACAAGTAGAGAAAACACAAGCTCTAAACAAATCTGCTCAGATTCTGACTAGTCTTTGTTTTTATTGTTAGCTCCCTTCTGTTTGTTTCTCAGTTAGGCCTATTTTTGTTCAATCTTTTTTTTTTTTATGTCCTCTTTCATGTTTAAAGTTTGATCAACTGTTCTGAAAAAAATCAAAGTTGTTTCATGAAATTTGCACTGTGAGTTTCTGATCTTTTGAAACTGCTAGGTTTTGCTGCCCGGGGTAACAAATTGATTTCCTAATTATAACAGATAATTGATTTTTAGATAACAATGCCAATTTTATTTCGAAGCAATCAACATTTTCTACCGCTGCAGGGCAAAAAAAAAAAAAAAAAAAAAACTTGTACATGTCCTAATTTTTTAAAATAACATTTGTAATTATTCAGTTGCATAGAACCAGTTTACATTGCTGTCTGAATAGACATTCTCCAGACTCCTTAAGAAACATCAAAAGTGTTGTGATTGTTGACTTTTAAGATAAAAAAAACAAAAACAACATCTCAGATCATATTGTTAAATTTTCACATTCAAAATTTTCTATTCAGAACCATCAATGCATTTGTAACAATTTCCTTCACTTCTCGGTGGTTAAGGTTTAGTCCATCAGGTCATTGATCCCATCTTCTGTCCGTGACCCATATATATTTGTTTCCTGTGCTGCTTGTCCTCAATCAGCTTAAGCCTGTTTCACTTAAATTTTCTAACAAAGTAGTTGGCAAAATGAAACCTTTATGGTCTCCGTCAAACACGTCCATGCACTTCTTTAAAAATAGCTGTGCCCTTCATTTGGAAATTTCAGTTTACTCCAATAATATTGTTGAAATTTTTTTCTTATTTAATTAAATATCTTCTTAGGAGGACAGATTTTGAAGATTTTACCATCTGGTTTTAAATAACTACATAAAACCAAAATGGCCTTTTTAAGGGTCGTTTTAGGAACTGATTGATGTAAAGTTTGTGATTTTGGTAATTTTAAACTAAACACCATGATTTAATACCGTTTACCACTGTCTTTTTATACTATAAGTGGGTATTAAAGCTGCCTTATAAGTTGGTTAGGTCTGTACCTTCAGGATAGAGGAACTTTAAGTCTACTTCCAAATTTTATTCCTGTGGAATTCCTCAAGGTTTAGTTCTTGGCTCCTCTTTGTTCTTCTTCTTTCTTTCGGGGTCAGTCTTGAGAAATCATGGCATCTCTTTTCACTGGTTTGCAGATGACTGTTAAATTTATCTTCTTAAAAGCAACACAATCTTGTTCCATCCAGGCTTTTGAATGGTGATGTGAAAAAATCACAGCTTTCCCTGAAAATAAAAATTAGTTGTTTTTTTTCTAGTCCTAACAGTTACCCTAAAACTATTCTTTATAACCTTCGTGGTCAGGAGCTATCTGTTAATTGTTACAATCTTTGCCTAACCAAAGCTCAACAAATGGGTAATTGGTGTTTTGCTTAAGAGTTTTATTTAATTTGGTTCTGTTTTTATTTTTGTCTTTTAAATCGTTTTAAGGACGTTTGTTTCAGCTTTTAGAGTTTTCGTTCTCTCTATCTTGATCTGATCTGTATTAATACTGTTCAGAACTTTGTCCAGACATTTTACTTTTAAAACATGTTAGGAATAAAATGGATTAAGATTTAAAACTGCTTCAAACATCTAACCTTAAACTTGATTTTAAAGATTTCCATGACAGATAAAATACATTTAGGTATTTGAAATAGGGATGAAAATTTTTTTTTGAGGTTTAAAAAAAAATATTAAATGTTTTTTAAAGTTTGTGTCATAAAGTCAGTTTACCAACTCAGCTTTTCATACACTATACTACGTACCAAAAAGCATGTGACTGGACATGGAAAAAAGCATTTTGTTTGTCTTGGTTGTGTTTCCGTTTTACAGAATGACACACTGGACATTTAGCCTCAGTGTTCACAACATTACCTGCCACTGGCTCTGGGCTATACTTTGTTTGGATCAAAACAGTTTTTGGTGCATGTGCTCTTTTATTCATTGGTCTGTCAGGTTGTGTTGATCCCTTGAGATGTGTGATTAGATGTCTTTAATGTTTCCATCTCTTCTGTAATATTGAGACTCATACTGGGAGAAGCAGAGAAGGTAGGTTACTGAGGGGAAGCAGAGAACAAAAAGTGAAAGGGGAAATGTGGAGATAGGGGAAAATATGAGAGGTTCTGTTGTTTGGTGTTGTTGTCAGACAATAAAACTCATCAAATGATCCCTCTCTGGACTGTCAGTCAAACCATGGTGCTTTTTCTCTGTCACTTCGTCCATTCTTTCTGTCGGGCCTTTTGTTAATTTCTCTTCCTTCAAACAAAGTCCTCTATTGTCTCTCCCACGGCGTTCTCTGTGTAGGCGGGAGATTCAACCACTGCTCTGCGGTTTGTCTAGACAACATTCTGCTACTCTTTCATTGTAAAGAAACAGGGGAATAAGGCATAAATAACTGATTTGGGATCATTTCATTGGAATTGCTCTGGTACTCAAATGGCTCAGTGGCATTTAGGTGTTTCTATTGTTGCTTTATCTGCATTCCTTGAAATTCTGCCCTTCTGATCTTCATATTGTTCCTTCTCTGATTATAAAGAATCTTTTACTTCTTTTACTTCTTTGTACAGGTCTAGATTGCCAATTCTGAGGATGTTGTTGATGGGAGAGGTCAGGTGGTGTTTGCTGGCCCCACTGGTTTTGCTTGCCTTTGTTTCCTGTGACCTCAGTAAGGCTCAGGGTCAAGGTAAGAACCCTTTCCTTGTTTTTCTCTGTCTGCTTCTCACCATCCTGCCATACCCAGTGATTCAGCTCTTCCATAATGTGTTCAGTAAACCCCTCCTCACTCCTCGTTTTTTTCACTTCCAAACCTCACCTTACTGACCCCTACCACCTTCATACCATGCTCCCTCACTTCATTCTTGTCTCTCCTGTGTTTTTATCCTCACAGTTTCCTTTGTTGTCTCTCTTTCTCTGTCTGATTCTCAGATCCCATCAGGCTCATGATCATACAGTACCACCTCTTTATTAGTGTCCGTTTCCCCCCGGGCAGAATGCCACTTCCTGTCAAAGTATCATCCTTCTATCGAATGTATTGTGATTTTCCAACGTGATCAAACCAAGTCTAATCAAGAAACGTATTTTTTTGAGCTTTTAGATCAAAGAATATTAAAACATATGGCTGCACTTTTTAACTTGATCTTCTCAATAAGTGCTAAAGGGCAACAGTGCTATATGGTTTTTGTTTTGTTTTTATTATTTTACTATTTTTGAATCACACGAAAAATGGAAGTCAGAGAAAATAACAAAAGGTATTTGAGGACAGCTGAATGATGGATAAATGTGTTTATATAAACAAACTGAGGCTCATTCTGTATGGATGAATGAATTTTCTAAATACATGGAGAGATATTTGGATAGATGACTCAAATGCAAATTCTGTATGAATGAATGTGTCAAATTGATTGATGAATGAATGCATATTGATGGATAAAGTAATGGATGCAAAGTTTTAAACAATTGAAATTGACCTAATGTGACGAATGTGACCTAAAGAGCAGGGTTCTTCTACCTCCAGTCCTTGAGAGCTAAAGCAACTTTTAGTGCTAAAACCCAAGGCTGTGTTGGAGCAGGGATGGATGCAAAAGTTAGAGGATAGTGCCTTCCTGGAAGTTGACTTGGAGAGATTTTTTCCCATGCCCCTTGTTTTTTTCTATACTTTTGTTGACCCCAAAAAGGCTTAAAGAAAATCCCTGTGTAGGAATCCTGCTTGAATCTGCATTACTTACACTCCATTCAAATTATTTATTTGTCACCCAGAGTGCATAGTGACACACCTCCAATGCTGTTGTATTTTTTTTCTTTTGACAGAAAAGTACATTACTGCACAAATGATTTTTTTTTTTTTTTCTAAAACTGACCTAAGATACAAGTGCATTTTGCAAAGTGTTGACCATGATTCACTTTTTCCATATTTTCTTATTTACAGCCTAAATTGATCTTCTTGCATACAGTTCTATGCACAAATAACCCAATATACCATTTTTTTTATATGAAGACCTTATATAAAAAACATATGTGTTTATAAGGTAAATATAATATTAAGGTGATTTAAGCATCGGTATTAATAACTGATTTAATTGTATATTTCAAATCAAGACAACAAGATCATCTTATACATTTTGTTTTACATATATCATGTGTCTGTAAGATATTAGTGTATGTACTTAGCAATCATACTGGCTCATGTCTTCTATACAATCAAGTGGCCTGACTGCACGACTCATGCTGTACCAATGGGATGCAGTGATCCTAAGAATGTCAGAATTTAAAGAAAACCAGATCCTGAGATCATGTAAAGAAGTGTGTGTGTTAAAAATATTTGAAGGTGTATTGCAAGCATGAAGTCAACTATTAGAATGTAAACTATTTTTTCGGTATCCAGTGCAGATTGAATCTCCTCTTTGTCACATTAAAATCTTAGTTAATGTCACCAAAATCTCCTTCAGACACACTGAAAACGTAAGACAAAGTCTCCCTTTTCTAAACTATTCATATTAGTGCTGACAGAGCTTTTTAGCCCTCATTCTTGGCTTTCTTTTCTTTCTCGGGTTTATCCTATTTTCATACCTCCTTTCACATATCGTGTTTGTTCATCTTTAATCAACTTTTCCCTTAATGTTGACATGGAAGATTTTTACAGTTTGATCTTATTTAATCCCAACTAAAATGAGTGACCTCCCTGATGACTGAGGAAGCATTCTACGCTTCTGGCCCTTCACTAGGGAGGGATGAATGGGAGGAACAATCATTAATGTCTGCTGGGTCTGCATCTGTAAGCTGCAACATCTGTTCACAGTGGATTTGAGCTGGGGGATTAGAGAATGCTCTGCCCATTCATGTTTGTATTTACAACTCAAATGTCTCGATACTGTGAGGACTCCAATTTCAAAAGAGTGGGCCTGACCGGGATGGACAATTTATGATATGGAAAGAAATGATGCAAATACTGTGGAACTCAAGAAGTATCAGTATAAGGATTTTTTTATGCTGGTGCATATTATGTTAGTCTGTAGTTTAATAACATTTTTATGTAGTTTGCTACCTTTTTTTTTTTCTTTTTGCAGTTAGATAATTTATTTCCTTTGCCTTTCCCTCAACCCACATTTACTGTTTCACTATGCAAAGACTGAGTGCTGAAAGTTTACATACAGTAAATATTTATCTAAAGTTGCAGATGCTCTCATTATAACCATTTGTAAATGCTGTCAGCTTTACCAGATGTATGCATGGTGTGGGCAGTTGTTATGTGTTCAACCTGCATTCAGTTGTTTGTCACTGTCAGCAAGGCCTCCAGTCTGAAGTGTTGCTCCCTACACTTCCCTGATAAAGCTGAAAGTTACACATAAAAGGCATCCACCAGAGTTAAATTAGCGCAAGCTCATGTTTAATTTCTTCATCTGAATGTAGACTGAGGCTGGGATTAGCCATGGCAGAGCTTTAAGGCTAAACAAGAATATCAGCAAACTACTACGCTCACAGCAGTCCTGCTAACAACGAGATTTCATACTCGTATTTAGTGTAGCGGCAAAGGCAGCAGGTAGTCAGCACTCTTCTGTCAATAGATGTTTAAGGAAAAGGAGCAAAAACAATAATAATTTACTCTTCATAGATCTTTGTATGCTGTTTAATTTTTCAGGAAAAACTCTGAGTATTAACTTGTCAGTGTCATTCTGCAAAAGGTCAGGGGGGTTTATTAGCAATATTAGGATTCAGCGTCACAGATGTCTGGTGTAATATTTCTGAATAGTTTCTATTCACGATCGGGTCACATAGGTGACGGGTCCATGAGAGAAACCTAAACAAGTCTCCTCCTACTGAAACTCTCCAGTACATTCTGGAGCATCCCAAGAAATTCCCAGAGCAGAGACAATATTTTCTTTCTAGTGAGTTCTAGGCGGTGGTGTAGTCTACGTTCTTGTAGTCTGTGTACTGTGCTTACAAACAAAAGTACACAGGTTAGTGCGATGTACTTGACATTATAGTTAGATTTGTAGGCAGATTTAACATTGCAAAACTTCACTGATGCTTATATTTGAACAAAAGTACAACAAACTTTCTACAGCATTTAGATTTGCATTAAAAACATATTGAGGAACCTACAGTATAAGACAGTATAAAAGCAAGACATGTTTAATTATTGAGTAACAAATACAGAGGGAGAATACAATAAAACTCATTGTGTCTATAAAATCCTCTAAATTTTTATTTTCGTTAATAAACCAACTAGAAAACTGCGGGCAGCAGTACTGAACTCAGTCAATGGCTGTGAGTCTTAGATTTAACAGAAGGAAGAGGTGTGAGCCGTGCCAGAGAAATGGAGAGTTTGGGATGGTTCTTATAAGCAAATGTAATGAAAAAACATACACTGTTTGCAGACAGATTTCAAGTGGTTATACGAAAAATCAACTATCTTTTCTAGTGGGTATACGGTGTATACCAGAGTATCACATAGACTGGACCAGCTAAACTCACTGTTTTTTTGCAGCTCTTCACTGAAGTAACTTAAATAATCGCCTCACTGTATCTGAGGCAAAATCCAGCCAGCAAATGGAAAAAGCTCATTTTAGCCACCTGTTTTGGCCATTTTTAATAAATTAGTGGATTGTTTTAATAAATGCACACAGGAATCTGAGGATTTACCTGCATATCCAGTGGAGCTAAAGCAGTTGATATGTGGCAAATGAAATCGTCATGTAATAAGATGCTTTTCTATTTGACAAGCTATTTGTGCATTTATTCTATGTCTTTATTTTAAGAAACCTTTTTATACAAGTTTATTTTCCATACACAATGTGCAATGTTTGATACAGTTTATAGTCTCCTACATGAACTCTGCCAGCAGAATAGTGGTGGGTGAAGTGTACATTACTAAAGGTTACCAAATTGTGAACTTTATTTCATTTGGAGTTAAGATTAAATTTTTGGTGTTTTTTTTGTTTTATCATAGTAGCAACTTCTTTTGTATTTGACATAATAAACAGCCAAATAAAGTTTTTGATCTCATATTGAAAGCCTGTGATACAAAAGATTTTGATATTCAAATTAATTTACAGGTACAGTAATTATTTTATCCCAGTGAATTGTATTGTTTTGTATGAAAACAATGAATCGAAGTAAATCGATGCTGACTTTGGCAGTTTTGCGTTGACGCAAATTATATTGCCGATAAAGCAAAGATACCAACCCGTACAATATACCAGTACACAAATCTCTTGCTGCATGAAACCTACATGTTTAGGTCAACGTCGTTAGAAGGCTTGGTCTTTGTGTCTGTGATTCTTATTTGTTGAGAACTTAAAACCAAAATAATTTAGTTATTTTTACTGGTTAACCATAACCTTATCAAACATTGACCTAAAATAATCCATTCCAAAATACACATTAGAAATACCGTTACAGCACTGGTATAGAAAGTCTAATATCCTGAGATTTCTATCAATAATTTTTACTTAGTTTAATATAACTCAGTTTGCCCTACTGTGTTTCCAGGAGGCAGGCTTTAGAGTTTTTTTATTTTATTTTAGCTACTGCACCGTTTCTACTGTTTGACCCTCGGGGACAGCTATTATTCCTTCTTTCACTTTTTTTTAAAGAACTCAAGCAGTAGAGATTTGTTCGGCAATCTGCTGCTCATTTCTTTTAAACACACACATTTCTAAAACTTTAAAAAGAACAGAGAAAGAAAATGTTAATTTGGTTTTCAGCATATGCTTCTAAGGAGCGTTAACGAGTGACACTGAAACCTTATGTTCCTGTTTTCAACTGACTTCCTTACCATATAGACAAGGCTGGTTTTTAAAAATAAAAGAATATGTATTAATACATTCTGCTCTGAATAACTTAAACATTGTGAAGATTTAGATGATGTGTGGTGCTTCATGGATTTATGTATGTTTACCTGCAAAGTTAATTACTGGGATGGATTTTTTTGATTAGCTGACAGCTTGGATCAATATTTTGCTTCAGGATCTATCAAAACATATTATGTTCGAAAATCCACTTTTAGACTAATAATGCACTTTGTGCAACTGTGTGTGTGTGTGTTTTGCATTAGTATTACATAGAGTGTTGGGCAGTGGTTTCACTTCCAATGACGAGGGAGAAAAGCCAAAGATGGGAAATCATTTATTTATAAACAAGAGGTGATGAGATGGGACAACCTGTTTTGAATTTAAATAATATAAAATTATCACAAGCCGAGCTGCTGTCACCTTCCTCCTCTGCCTCTGCTGATTGTAATCCAACCTGTCACAATCATCAGCAACCTCACAGTAAAAAGAGCGTTTAGTTAAAGCAGTGCCACTGTGGCACTCTTATACTGACAGAGAGTATTGATTATTCTCATGGCCTGCTGTGACTGTAAACGAGCAAAATGAACTGATGAACGTTACAGGATGAATGACGGCTTTAAAAAAAAGCCATTTAATAACAAGAGAAAGACCTATAAAAACATTGTGACTGGTGAGTGTACCGTATCCAAGTCACACTACATCCAAAATGCATGCATAAGCTAAATTACACAGAGCTGAAAGTACAAACAAGGAGTGTCACCTGAACCGGCAACTGTGTTGCAAGCATGAAATGGACTGCAAGCTTTTTCAGAAGTGAAATGTTCCTATTCTAAGATGTTGTGCAGATATCTAATATTGCGTTTGAACTTACGATTTTTCTCCCAGATATTTTCTTTCCACAACAAAACAAACATTAATGCACAATTTGACTAGTTTGGACAAAGATAAGTAAGTCATGATCACACATATTTAATGGATGAGATGTATGAAGAGTTTGGGATTTTTTACGTTATTACAATCTACAAAAGAAACTTGTTTTGTTTTCTTGCTTTCTTGCGGACGTATGTTGTGCGAAAAGTGACAAAATATTGTACTTTAAAGTTATTATTAGACATGATGAACCAGTGTAGTATCTACTGATCGGATGCAGCAAGCCTCTACTACTAAAATGGATGCAGGGTTCAGCTCATAGATGCACCATAAATTTAAGCTAACAAAATACTTTTATGTTTGAGGGCTTAAAGCGTTTGCCCTGTTATCCCTTGTTCTTTTTACCAACTATGATGATTTGGTTGAAAGCTTATGTAAAACCCAAATTGCTGTTTGTCAGAAAATTTAAATATTATTGTTATATCACCATTATTATAAGATAAAATACTGACAATCATTGTCAGTACTGTGTTTTTCTGAAATATAAATGAAACTTGACTTTCTTCATTACTATACCTTCAGCTTGTTTGCATTGTTGAGTGATGTCACTTATCTTTGTGTTGGAAATGCAGGCTGTTTTATCGCTAAGCGAGTGAGTGGTGTGGTGCAAATTTCATTTCATCAGTGTTGGTGTTTTTGACAATGTTTGTCGATGGCAAGTTGTGCTCAGAAATTAATCAGCATCTCCTTAAAAAGCTTTTCAGAAGTGGGATGCATGAAAACACTATAGTACAAATCTAACAGATGAAGAAACTTCCCAAATCAGCAAAAACTTTGGACAGTGGCAGAGCAAGAAAATATTCATGTGGGTGCCGAGGCTGGGACTATTGTTGTGGCCAACAGCTAATTGGAGCCAGAACCACTTCAGAGCACAACATCCATATATTCCAACTAATTTAGTGGAGACGCATTTTTTTAAAGGCCTTGCTATAAATAATATGCTGTTTAAGTGAATCATTTATGGTTATTAATAAAATGAACGAAAGGATTGAGTTGGGTTTTTTTCCACTCTCTTTTTACACGAAAAACTTATATAAATGGCTCACAGATCACCTTGACCCCTATATTAGAGAGTACACTTAGTGTTTGTAATCTTCATTTGTTAATATGTCACTCTGATTAATTCATTTTTTAATTTGTGTTGTTAGTTTATGGGTAAATACAATTTCGAAAAGAAAGACAACTGTCTTTCAGAACAAGTTTTGATATGCAATTAATTTTATATTGAGAAATAGATGTCACCTTTATATAACAATTGGTGCACATAGTTTATACAAGCTATGACTCTCACCTGTCCCTATGGGAACAACCAATCATTTGACATGGGTGGCCTTTGACTTAGCAAAGGAAAGATGTCTCTGGCTTTTGGAATCCTTGTGTTGGTTTCTCAGAGTCCTGGATACGTCTGGGGGTGGGGGCTCTGGAAGCAGGCTGGAGCTGCAGACTTACCTTAAAATTTTTACCTCCAAACCCTTAGATGGGTTCTGGTTTATAATCCTAACAAGGCTGCATTTGTCCCTGTTGTTTATTCACTTTTTAGTTGCACATTCTTCTTCTTCCACTTAACTTTTCACCACTATAGTTGCTACAGCCTTTTTTTAAACTCTGAGCTTGTTGAGCAGTAATCATATGTGGCGCCCCCTCACTGGTCCTATGTGTTTGGCCCTTTTTTCTTTTTTAATAAAAGCGGGCAATGAACAATAACTATATTATTTATTTTCATCATTTTACATTGCCTTATTTAGCTATGAATACGATTATGATCAACTGGCAATAATCTAGATATGACTAAAACCTTAATTAGTTACCAACCATTGTTTTGAGTTGAATTATGGATATCAGTTACCTTCAAATTACATTTGAATGTATAACATTGTTTTGATTTACTTAAGTGGAATCTGATTGCAAAAATACCTCAAACATTACCTATATAAACATTTGCTTTAGGTTTTAACATATAACATACTTTTGGTTGTTGCTGTTGTTTTGCATGAGTAAAAGAAGTAGTAGTTTTTGGAAGTATTTGATTATTATGTAAATGCACAGCTATGACCAAACTGCTGAAAGGGAGAGATAGGGCAGCAGTATAATCATGTAGCTTAGTATTCAGTCTCACACACACACTCAATGCATCAGACGGATAACTGCCGGAGATAAAAAGGCATTACTTATACAAGGATGTGACGAAAGGGTGCAAAACTGCATTATTTCACTCAAGCACAAGCATAGAGGGCAAGGAATAAAATAAAAAGGGGAAAAAATGCTAGAATGGATGAGAAAGGGAGGAGAGTTTAAACCTGAAGATGAGAGAAGATGTAATAAAATAGAAAAGTGTTCCATGAGAGCAGTGAAGGACATAAAAAGAGAGGAGAGGTGGAACGAAGCCAGAGTAGATTTGCGTAAAGTGCTGTCACTGTGAACAGAGTACTCTATTTACAAATGAGACACCGCCACGTTGAGTAAGCACGCCCAGGCGTTCTCCCTCAGGTTCAGTACAGGATAGCTATCTTGTGGTGACAGAGCAAGCATTTTTCATCCATAAATCGTGAGTATTAGCAGAGCTCCCGTAGCCTGAATGCTCGGCGGAGTCAGTGGCAGGCTTATCTGAAGAGACACGGAGAGTGTAACTAGGGACTTTAAGTGAGGAAGGGGGGAAAAAATCAGTAGAAATGTTGGGAAGAAGATAAAAGAAGTGAAATCAAAGTGTCACTGATATAAGAGGAGGTTGAGCAGGAAACTACGGTAGAAACGAAGAGTTGGGAAGGAAAGGGATAAGAAATGGAAAGGAGAAAGAAGATCATTTTTATTGGTAAAGAGGAAATGTAAAGAATGGGAAGTGTGCAAGCTCTAAGAAAAACAAGATGCTAGACGTATGTTGAACAGGGAGATTGAAAGGGACAGTTAGGAATAAATGAGAAGTAGAAATTAAACTATAGGAGATAAAATTAAACAAAAACCATAAATTCAGAAAAAAAGTCAAATCTGTAGATGGGAAGCCTCTCTCTGTTGCAGAGACTGGAACTGGAACAATGAGTGAGAGGAGAGTGAGAGAGTGATGCACTGGTTAGCATTTGCTCATCAGGATCCCCTGTGAACTCTCACTGCTCTTAATCCTGACAGGAATTATCCCTTCTCAGACTGGGAATTCCAAGCTCTGCTTGCATAACTTTAACCCAGATAATTCCAGTACATACTGGGCCTCCAGCTGAAAGGCATCTGTAGTCCACATACGGAGCAAGAGATAACCCAAGCTGAGATGTAAGAAACTTCTTAACTGAAGGCTTTAAAATGAAGAAAAGTGTTAAATGTACATTAGGAAAGACTTATTTTAGACTAACGGCTTCAAGATTTTTTCCCCCAACTATTTCTGTTGGGGTTTGTGCTGCAGCATTGTTCAGTATCCCTTGCGTTGTTTAATTAACGTTTCCTGAGAGATTAGTTCATTTTATTAATCTATTGTATACTGTAAAAAACAGAGTACACATGCAAATTGACAAAAAGTCTTGTTTGTTAAGTTTATGTAAATGGTAAATCTTTTGTGGAGCTTAAAATCAGAGGTTGTTTGGAACACATCGATAACCAAACCTCACCCTTGATTCAGATCCAAAAAGTAGTACCATAAATATTTATAGTGTCATGGATCAGGGGTTATTAGATTTGCCAGGTTTTTATGCACAAATAAGAAATTTCAATGTAGTTTTACATGTTCATAGCGATTACATACCAAGCATAAAAAATAAACTTTAGAGTAGATTTGAAAAATAAAGCAGGTTTGTAACACCACTAATTATAGTTTTGATTTGGGCCTTAATGGCATTTGCCCAGGGCAATACTAGAAGTTCTCAGTCACACTGAGCCCATGATGGTGACTTATTTAGCAACTTGTATTTATTTTGGAGGTGTGTATGAGTTACCTTTAGCTATTTCAAACAGGTAATTAGATTTGCCCTCTGTCATGGGTATTGGAATGTGGCGACAGAAGAAGGATGGACTCCCCCAGGGCTCCAATTATGCAACAACTGAAAGTGCCACCATATGTTGAACCTGCTTGTAGGGTCTTGTCCTTGATTTGCACTTTTTCTCTTTGTGGTGTCTGCTGTCTGCTTTCCCATTTTACAGTGTTTGCATTTTAGCACTCTATTTCTGCTTAGTTTTTGTTCCCTGTTTAAGTTTTAAGTTTGTTCAATTTTTCTTGAAGTTCTGGTTCGACTATTCTTTATTTATTTGACCTCTATCATCACATTGATGCTCTCTCTTGCAGCCTTTTAGCAATCCCTTCAACCTCCACTCATTCAAATCACGATAAAGCAATATGCCGTGTCACAAAATATGCTATGATATGCTGTAGTTGGGAAAAATCGGCCAGGACCAGGGGCTGCATTTTTTAATATTAGACGTAGAATAAATCCCTGTTACTCAAGAGCCTGAAATTATGTGTCAAACAGAGATTATTTGAATGAATTATAGAAAGACAATCTTGGTGCGTAAATTCTGATGGGGAATGTGAAGTACGTTGCTCTTGAATGATATTTATGCCCATATGGTTGTAAAAAAAATAGACTTGTCAGATTGTTGAGGAGTAATCAGAGACCCTCATGCTCTGTTCGCAAGTTATTTTCAATAGTAATTTAACAAAATTCTATACAAACACCATGCTGCCTTTAGATATTTGCGTTCAGTGATCTAGTAGGCTTACCTCATTTTCCTTATATGTTTGCTCCATAATTTCATTGGTAAATTTGATCATTGACATGCAAAGCAGAGGTAGACGCACCCGGGGCAATTTTCAACCAATTATAAAGGTCCCACCTACTCACTTCACCTACCATCAAATGTACTAAGTGATACCAAGGTAGTAATCTTCTGAGCGCAATCGTGCACTGAAAATTATTCATAGATTTTTATTGTGTGGTATAATTATACCTTTTCAACCTATGCTTTATATATATACATATTGAATGGGTGGCACAGAGTCATTTCTTAAGAAATGCAGCAAGGAAAATGTACACATTAAAGTTACTTTATGATGTTTTTGCACTTTAGAGCATGAAATATAATGTTTTGGGATTTTAGTTTAACTTTATTGGTGTTCTTTGCGGTGTTTGGACTAATGCAACTCCAATAATAAAAACTCAAACATGCACAAATATTATACCACTTAACGTGGCACATGTATATTTTTATCTAATATATTTGAGCAAACTGGATTTGTCATAAAAAAAGTAATATTTTTATCTCCCAATGCAAACTATTTTAGAAATTAAAGGACTTTGCTTTGTAGTGCCTATGTCAAAGCTCTGCTCAGCAATTTTAAAAATGAATGTTAGTGACATTTTAAAACACTGGTGTGAATATTATTTGATTAAATGCTTTTTGAATTGCCTGAATTTAATGGGCAGGCAATTTTACGATTTATATACTTCTCAAGATTCTTCAAAATGTGACGTTTTCTACAATTTCTTTTTTTCTGCATTGACATGTTTCTATATGTGTGGATAAATGTTTTTTTAAAGTAGACCATGATATTAACTTAAACAAAGAAATGCACTTTTATGATTAGTGGTGAGATGTGATATTTTTTAAAGTCATAAATTGATAAACTATGCTAATATACTTATTTTAAAAGCCAAACAAATTTTGCCTGAATCAGTAATAAGACATATGAAACATGTACCTTGATTTTATGCAGTGTTTTTATTTGATCCCATTTAAAACACAATATTGGGGTTTTATTTTAACCACACCGGGCTACAGCTTACATTTACATAAAAAAATAAAACTTTAGCTACAACAGCGTTTTGTTTTACCTTTCGGAATAAAAAAGTATTTTTGAATTTAATTTAAGTATTTCTTGGAATTTTTCGGCTTTTTGACAATTATAATGTTAATAAACATAAAATAAATGTGTGTGCATGCTTAAGAGAGAAGTCACTAATGGGAACAACATGCATTTGCTTCGAAAACTATCCAGCTGCAAATCCAGCTGCAAAGGCTGTGCACTGATAACAAAAACTTCCTCAACGGTATGGTGTGGGGGAAAAAAGCTGCGTTTGTTTTTACAAAATAAAATAGACATAATTAAGCATTACTCATAATTTCCTACTACAATTGTCAACCAGGACTGCTGATGGACCTCGTGAACCCAGAGTGTTGCTTCATTTATTTTTCATTTTTTTCCAATTTATTTTTTAACCGAAGACCCAAATAAAGGCAGGATGGGTGCAAAGACAAAGGTTTGTAATAACAACAGCTGAAAAGAAGCACAAAATACAAAATAGAAACCATTATGCGAACCAGAAGCCACACTGGGAACCAAATAAGGATTTTTCTTCGAGAAGAACTAAAAAGAGCAACTTTTGGTGGGACGCGATAAAAAATGACCTACATTATTCTCTTGTAGATTACCTGCTAAAACAACGGTTTGTAGAAGTTAATATAAAAAATTTTTGACTAACCAATTTTGTCAATTCACCCAGACTGAGCACACAGAAGTTTGTAATTAGGTAATTTCAAGGTCCAGCTATCCATTATAGATATAGAGAAAATCCATCATTAATGCTCTACCTTGTCTTTCTCACATGGTCAGTCTTGGCCCCAGACACCAGAAATGTTCGCGGCCAACTTCATAACTTGAGGCTCAGAAACAAAAAAACAATAATCAATGTCAAAGAGCCTGCAGAAGTGGTGTACTGGGGTCTCAATGGAAATCAAACGGGCAGAGGCAGCAGAATCAGGGCAAATTTATGGTATTAATTTGTAAATTCTGTTGCATGACCTAAACAGATTTACCATATAATCTTTATTTATAAAGTGTTTAGGTGACAGCTGAAACAAATTCAGACAAGGCATGTGAACGATTAATGCAACACAACCAATTAGAAAAAAGAAAACCCCTAAAAAAAAAAAACTGGTAAGCTGGGACTAGACTGATGTCTTCTGTTTCCAAAGACCTAGGTTAAAGGTATCTGTGTTTTGAACCATCAGCAAAAGAGATTTCAATGAGTTACCAAGTACAATCAAGTTTATGGTGGTACAAACACTTTTTTAACAGTGTATTCTCATATAAGCTGCTTTAATAACAATGTAAACTCCCAAACTGAAATCCATTCCCATTACTTCCATTGTGGGTATTTTCTTGAGTGTTCTGCATTATGTTCTTCGTCGGTTTTAGATGCCTGCTAAAAATTTTCTCACAAGTAAAAAAAAAGAAAATGCCTGAAAACTTTTTAAGTAGCAATGTTTCCTCGACTTAGACAAAGTTCTTTTCAAGTATTTTTGTCTAAATCCTTGCATGTGGTTTAAGTGTTGTTTCACGCCTCAGTTTCAGCTGCAAGGAGGTTGCGTTTCAAAGTGGACACTTCCAGCAGACTCACCGTTTCATGGAGGGAGCCTAAAGGGGATGTCGACAGCTATTTATTTCTCTACAACAGCCTACCAGGTGGGATCATCTACTCACATGAGCAGAACACACGCACGCACGCACGCACGCACGCACAGAGATAAAACACTGTCAAACAGTCGTGTAAATTCAGGTGCCTGAAGAAAGAATTAGAGACCCGATTCTTTATATTTATATGCCAGAAGGATTATGTAATTTACTTATTATCAAAACTGCTTTGAAAGAATCTCCTTTCTGGGAGATCTGCAGACCCTAAAGTTTGTTCTGCACCTTTGCCAATTTAGTGTGTATGAGGGAGTGCTTATGCTGAATATGTGGAAGCTGTCAGCAGATTTGTAAATGCCAGATTTTTTAGTAGGACACCACACAAACTCATGCTGGAGGTCAGCTGAAGAACTACAACAGCCACGCTCATGCATCATGCTCCGTTTTGTTTTGCGTCTGTCACAAACTGATCGATGTGTGGATGCAGCGCATTCACAGTCTATTGGAAACCACCTTAATCGCCACTGACAAGGACCTCATCCTGCAGTCGCAGTGCGCCTCCATTCATGGCCAAGAGTCAGGCATTTTACTGCTACAGCACTACGCTCTGCATCTGGTAATAAAGCTGAGCTCAATGTTACAGAAATTTCTCTTACAACCTATGTTAAGATGGATATGCATTTCTGAATGGAGCCTCTCTCATAAACCTTTGGTTAGAAACGTCTCATCTGGTCATATTCTCCCTGTTAGGGCTGCAGACAGAAAAAAAATCAGCATTATGCCTTCTTACATCTCAAAGAAGGAGCAGCCTATTGCTGAAAATGCAGTTTCGGATAGTTAATTTCAGCACCGTCTTTGCTACATTCATATGGTTAATAAAGTCTTTTTGATCACTTTGAAAAGAAGGAAATCATGTTCCTTCCTTATTGTTTCTGGGTCAGATGAGGTGAATGATGGAGCTTGCTCAGAATGGCTAAGGATCTAGTTAGATTAGTCATTGACCTTTTGGGTCAGTGACTAATAATATTCTTATTTTACAAAAAGAGAAAGGGCTGGATTTTCATAAAAAAAAAAGATAGGATCTATTTCACATGTAAAAATTACTAGCTGGATATTTTTCTAATCTTCTCACTGCCCCCGTCCCACCCCCACACACTTTCAAAGTCTGTTTCACCTTAAAATCATTTTGTCCTTGTGGTTAATTCAATTCTCGAACATTCCAGCCTCTGGAAGCTTAAATTGTTGTTGGATTACTGTGTAACATACAGAAAAACAACACACTTTGGAATAAACATGATCCAGGTCCTTGTATTATCTTTCCTGGATTTTTTTATTTGCTGGAGCTTAACTAAAATATTTTACTGAAAAGATAAAAGCTAATTAAGTTGTGTGTTATTTAGTAATGACTTTAATTCTATTTATGTCATTTTGGAAACCCCGGCTTTGATATTTGAATTGTTGATTTGCACTACTGGTTCCAAAGCTGTACCGCCATTCTTCACAGCTGGTACAGTGTTCATATATTTAAAAGCCTCACCCTCAATCCTCCCAAATTTTCTTTCTTCACCTTTTTCGTCTTTAGCTATAGGCCTTTTAGTAAATATTGTTTCATGTTGGCACCTTTATATTTCTGTTTCACTTTAATATGTTGATTTTAGAGATGGGGATTCTTTCTTGGTCTGAAAACTCTGTGTTGGTGTTAAAGTAATGTTAGGTCAGAAGGTTGAATCTCCGTCCAGGGAAAATAATACATTTAAATAAGAGCTAAGAGTTGTCAAATATCCAGCAACAGCTATATCAGTAAATTTGTGGTGGTGGTTTCTCTGCAATCTGCTATCGGAAATTTATCTAATATTAGACATTGGAGTATGTAAATGTTGCATGTACTTAAATTTTTTGATAAATAAGATACCTAACTCATGAACTTTTCTGTGGTGCTATATATTATTTGCTTTGAATCTGAATAAAAGTAAAGCCAAGCTGCACACATAAAAAATTTGACCTTTAAAAAAAAACAAAAAAAACACTTTAAGCTTTCCAGTAGCAGTGTTCCTACTAAAGCGTTGCAGGACATTTTGTGTAGTTAGTGCAATTGTTGACAATGTAGTGCTGATTGGCTGGAACATACTGAGCTTCAAGCTTTCGGCCGATCTGGGAGGCAACCTCATCATCGGATCTGGAGGCAACATTCAGAGCAATTCTCTCCCTGGCTCAGTGTTATCAGTTTCCTGTGGGCAAGACTAAGAATAGGTAGGGAACAGCAGATCACATACCCTCAAAGGAAGGATTTAAGGATCAGATTCAAGATGATTATTTATGGAAACTGATTTCCAGGTTGGTATTATACATTAATTTCTGTCAAGGTATTTATGATTGTACGGTACGTTGTCTTATGGCCTCTTACTAAAAGCAAAGTGGTTGTATGAATGTACGGCAGTTGTGTCTTTGCTTTGATTCTTGGCCAAAGCTGCTCTGTGAATGTTGCCATGTTTTCCACAAGTGTCCTTGTATCCGTAGTTGTTCTAGTTGTCAAAGGTGTGTATAAAAAAACAATACAAGCATAGAAAGCATAAGGAAATAGGAAACAGAAAACCTAATACAGAAATAACATCCGAATACTAGATTTTTCCCAAGTTTGTTTACCTTAACCAGCTAGTATTTAGTAGGTAAATTATCTATATGAGATTTGCAAAAAATATATTCAAATAACACATTATTTTAACTTTGACTATTATAGTGAAAGCTCTTCTAATCAGTTTTTGATTCCCATGGTTGACTTACCAGGAAACAGCAGCTTTATGTACTTATTTCTTGAAGCTGGGTGTCTAAACGTCCCCTCTTATCTTATTTTCCTCTCGGTTTTAGGTGGCCATCAGAAGGAGATCATCGTGTCTAAATCTGACACAAAGGTTTTAATCACAGACTACAATCCATCTAAGGACTACGTTATCAGTGTCATTGCTGTTAGAGGAAGGGAACAGAGCAGACCCCTTCAGGGCAGATTTAAAGGTTTGTTTCCTTTTATTTTGGTCCTGCTGGAAAAAGTTTGTCTTTTCTGGTTTTCCACTTAAATAAATGTTGTTTTTTCCTTGTTTGCCATGTTTCTACATTTTGCCCCCCCCCTCTTTTAAAATATTTCTACATATTTCTGCTAATTGTGGAATCCAACGTCCTCACCTTTTCCCTTCTTTGTCATGTTTGTTTTGTTTGTTCTTCAATTCAGCACAGTTTTGTTGTCTTAAAGTTTCAAGTAATTTCCTACTCTTCCATTCTATTGTCTGGCCTTGGAATTCATTTATCAACAAAAATGCTAGTTCTTGGTTTTCAAAACAAAGATTGATATTGTTCCTTCTGTTGGTAAAACATAATTTATTGCAGTAATATTGGCATCAAAGGAATATATTTTTGACTTTCCGGGACTTTAAGAAGTTTAATGTGCTATTCCTAAACTGGTTCTGGGTAAAATACAAAACAAAGCAATTTAACTACTTCTTTTAAACTTAAGCCATTATTTAAAAGACCATTATAGAATAGCTATCTCTTTTAATTTACGTGCCAGAATAGTCAATTTGCTTTTTACGACTCTCAAAATCAAACACTAATGCCAGCTTAGTGTTAATGGATGATAGATAACAGGTTCAACTATTAAAGTATATTTTTTTATGTTTTAAAATGTTTAGAATTTTATAAAAACTCAAGAAAAATCAACCTAAGAAATTTAGTTTTAGAAAAATCAATATTAGAAATGTTGAAATCTGAGACAAAGAGCACCTCTAAATCAAGTCACCATGACAACAAGGTAAGAGATAGTTCAGATCACAACTGCCTTCTGCTGTGCTGTCTTACTTTTAAACTTTGAATGGTTTGTTACTGTGGAAATAATTGAGATTTCCTAATTTCATGTGTTTCAAATGTTTATTTTTTGTTACAACATTGTTGCAATATTTATAGATAGTTACGAATTATTTCCCCTAAAGATTGAATTGATTTATTAGGAATTGGTCAACTGGCGACCTGTCCAGGGTGTACCCCGGCCTCTCGCCCGTTGTTAGCTGGAGATAGATGCCAGGAGACCCACCCGACCCCAATAGGGACAAGGCTGTATAGAAAATGGATGGATGGATGGAATTGGTCAAACATCATTTAAAACATAAATATTTAGTCAGCACCTAAATCTGGCAAATTTCAAATGTATTTGGAGTATTGTTTATGTTAAGAATTGCCATCGTTTTCTTCTTAGTGTCGATAATCTTAAAATGAGACAATTAAACAAGTCATGAATCACAACATTTTCTCAATAGCCTTCACATTTTGTTTTCCACTTAACAAATCTTAATTGAGTCTACTAGTTTAGATATTCATTCTAATATGTGGAGTTCGAATGAAGAAGGCAACAAAGATAAATTTGTCAACATTTTTTTTAACTTAGCGTTTTCTATTAAAACACCTGACACAAATAGACTACACCCCACAACAGAGGACTCAAACAAAAGCACAGAATCCCAATCTAAGAATAAAACCAAATGTTAACAAAATGTATACCCTATTTACCCAATAGTATAGTTTTTTTACTACGCTAATATGGAAATATTAAAAGTTTTGTGTGGTTTCATTGGTGGGGCTGATATTTCTGACCTTTAGTTTGGTACTACAATGTACTTATTGAAAAATTGTTTCTAAAACCATGTTTTTTTTTCTTGTTCTGCTTATGTTTGATCAACAAATTACAGCTAAAAAAGCTGCGGGAGGAGAAAGTGACAGAAAAGATGAGTCTGAGCCCCAGAGATTGACTGATTCAGTCGGACCACCTGATGATGCCAATGAGATCTCTGGAGGTAGGACAAAAACACACAAACACAGTGTCCATGGCACTCCAGGAGTCTGCCTTTTAGATGAACATATAGATGAAACAAATTACAGAAATTGGGCTTCTTTGAAGGAATTTTCCCAGTTGTTGCCATACAAATGTTTTGGAGGCTGGGAGATTAGTTGGGGTAAAGCCAGTGCGGATCCGGTTGTATCCAACAACACACAAAGTTTATGAGCAACCGGTGAGGGAAAACCTCCAAGAAATGCCCTGACTGACACATCAGGTTTTGTACCCAACACGTAAGAACAAATATGCCAAAACCACATATTCGTTGCTGATGAATCCTTCAAAGTTGTGATTTCTGGAAACGTTTAGTGCCTTACTGGAACTCTTGATACATGCAGAGTGTCACTCACTCTTCATTCTTGTGTTTATGAGTTGAAGCTGCATTTGCCACAAAGAATCTGGTTTATGTTTGAGATGAAGCTGTTCCAAAATGTTCTTTTAAATGGCTTATGGTTTGTTTTCCTAGGGATGCACCGATAGATTTCTTACAGTTTTATGTAAGGACTCGTGGATCCTTTAGCTTTAGTGCAAGCAATCATCGTTCCAATGCTTTTGGTTTCTGCCAATGTGTGAATATCTTTTCAAAGATCCAGTCACACAGATGCTGCATGTAGCAGCATTTGAGAAGCTGTTAATGTGTGAAGATGTTTGTTTATCAAGTTTGAGCCCAAAAGTGTTCATACCGTTACAGATTCAAAAGGATTCAAAATCCTGTTCATGAAACGGAAATGTTTCTTTCTGTGGAGATAGAATTGAATCTTCCAAAATTGAATAAGAAAATGTTAAAGAAGCCTCCATGTATTAATATTTTGACAAATAATAACATTATTTCTAAATAAAAAAATAAAAACAAAAGACTGTTTAAATCACAGTAGAAAAACTCTTCTTTTAATTGCGTTGTTCCATGTTTCCACTGGTATTTTTAATGATTTATCTTTGACGATAAGCTCCAACTCTTGGTGGCTGGAAGGTCTCTTTATTCATCACTTTAATGTCTAGCTCCCTCTCCAGTTTTGGACCGTCCAAATGTCAATATTACCTCAAAAAACAAGAAACAAAAAGTTTGGTTTAAACCTACCTGGGATGGAATAGTATTTTAATCTATGCTTTAGTTTCATTGACAGTCCATTAACAGCTTTAGTGGCTAAAAGACTTATAGACTGGAGATTTTTTTTTTATCTTATCTAATTCTGCCATTAGTTCAGAAAGACTCACAATTATAGAGTAGCAGGTTTGATTTAGGCGACAGGTGTTTCTCATGTACTGAAACAATTACTTGGATGCATCAAATGGAACTGCAAATGCAGAGTGCTGGTGAGAAAATAAACTCTCTAAGTGGTCAGATAAGAGCATTCAACCATCAAGCATTTCAGCTTCTATCCTGTTCAGTACCTTAGTGGTTTTAATTGTTGGCTTGGCCTCCATGGTACAGCCTGTATTAACTGTACAGAGTGTAATTATTTTAAGGACCAAACAGTTATGTATTGATTGCACAATATAATTCCTCTGTAATATGCTAAATGTGCTAAATGTGCATTTCAGAGATGCTGATGGAGCACAGAAGTACAATTTATATATACACACTGACAGAAGCAATTAGCAATTAATTTCCATAAAAACATAATAAATTGTTCTTGGGTGCAAGCTAATAAATCAGAAGTTTTGTATTGACTGCAGGTTTTAGTAACTGCTGTTATACCAAACAACTTAAGTTTTAAATAACGAATTAAGGACTTGATTGATGATTACAACACGTATAATTGTGTTACTGTATTTAAAACCTTAAACCTTGTTTACATTTCTTGTTGCCTGTAACTGTTTCTCTGCACTTTGTCATCATATTGGTAGAGAAATAACACATAAACATCTACTCTAACAACCATTTGTAAAAATAAAGGTTTTATTTCTTGTGGGTTTTTATGGCAGATAAAATAATACTAAATAATTATCATTAATAGGATTTAAGACTAGTTAGTATATTTTGTTCAGTTTTATTTGTATTTAGGTAAGCGTTTTAGACAAGATAAATACTTCATTACACTGTTAACATACAGTGATTTACTATTTGTTTTTGTCATATCAGTCTTTGCTTTCCTGTTTTTTCCTGGCAAAAAGATTATATTCTTTACGCATCATTGTAAATAAGCAGGATACTGTTTAAATCCCATTCTTATGGCCCTAACATGCCTCTCAAAAATACTCATTTAGCAAACTCGTATCTCGCATGATAAAAAGTGTCAGTCACTGAAGGTTGGTGCTTTTGCAGTTTATATAATAAGTTACAGCTTAAAGTCCTTTGCTATAAACTTACTTTTACAACTCACTTGAAAAATGCAAGTTACAAATTTAGGCAAAATGAAGGAAGAAAAAGTTTAAAAACCAAAAATAAGAAGAAACGTTTATATGTAGAATTGTATTCTACCTGCAATGCACTAGTTTTAAAAATAAGTATATAAATAACAAGAACCCAAGCTTTGTGTATGTAGACAAACCCACGGGTTTAAATCTTTGATTTTCAGTTCTGCTTCCTTCCCTTTCTTGTAAGCAGGTATATAATAAAATTGGACTTCCATCAGTTATTAGACTCAAAACACCATTCACTGCAACACCGGAGACTTTGAATTGTTCTTTGCTTTCTACCTGTTGGGGTATTATAATAAGATCCTGCTGTGCTTCTGTAGATTCTGTATCTGTGGATACAACTGCAGCGATAAAGAAAATGCATCTTTTTAGTTCAAATGAAGAAGCTCCTCTATATTGAGGTTTATTGTACGATGCCGTTCTACTATTACCGTGATGCTCTGCATGTGTATTTATATTTCACAGTGATAAAACCAGTGTCCTGCTGAGCTGCACAGAGACACGCTTCTGATCATCCCCCACCGTACTTGTGTGTTCCTGCGAGTGTGCATACATTTAGTTATGTCTGTGTGGGTATCTGTGTTGCAGATCTACTCTGTACATCTTTATTCCAGAGTAGCAATCAGGTGGCTTTCATGTAAGTTAATTTTGAAATCTACAAAGAAAGGTTGTGTGTGTTCAACCAGACTTTGCGTAGAACCAGAAAGAGCTATTTTTTAGAAATCTTCAAAAACTGCAGAAACAACTCTTGTGTCCTATTTGCTACAGTGAACAGATTAACAAACCTTCCAGTCTCGATCCCCTTGGAACTGATTTCTACATCTAAATGTCAGGAGTTTGCAGTATTCTTTAATGACAAAGTTCAAGGCATTAAAAATGCAGTTGTTTCCACGACAGACATAGCTCCTCTACCCCCAGTTAGACATTTGGAGCTGACACACTTCACACCTGTCTCAGTTAAAACAGTTGAAGAGATCATCTGCAGCCTGAGTCCATCTACTTGCTGCCTGGATGAGTTACCCACTAGATTCCTAAAGTCTGTGCAGAGCAGTTTGCTTCCGCAACTCGCTCAGTTAGTCAATATCTCACTTCAGACTGGAATATTCCCAAAGGACTTGAAAACTGCTGTTATTAAGCCTCTCCTGAAGAAGAGCAGTCTGGATGCCACATTACTGAACAACTACCGGCCCATATCAAACCTGCCATTCTTAGGAAAAGTGCTGGAAAAAGTTGTATACCAACAGCTGAGTGACTTTCTCCTGTCTAACAATGTGTTTGATGCTTTCCAGTCAGGCTTTAGGCCCCACCACAGCACTGAGACAGCTCTGATCAAGGTGACACACGACATCCGCCTAAACTCAGATGCAGGCAAAGTCTCTGTCCTAGTTCTGCTGGACCTGACCGCCGCCTTTGATACAGTTGACCATGTGATTTTATTAAAGAGGTTAAAAGACTGGGTGGGAATCACTGGTATGGCCCTAAGCTGGTTCAAGTCCTACCTTGAGGACAGGTGTTACTTTGTTCAAATTGGAAACTGCGTCTCCGACCGAATGGGTGTAACCTGTGGGGTTCCCCAGGGGTCGATCCTGGGACGCCTTTTATTCAATCTGTACATGCTTCTATTGGGCCAGCTAATACGCAACCATGATGTGTCCTACCACAACTATGCTGATGACACTCAGATCTACGTTTCGCTGACAGCAGGAGAACATGGGCCTGTTGATTTATTGTGTCACTGTATTGAACAGATCAGTCTGTGGATGCAGAACAACTTCCTCCAGTTAAACTCAGACAAAACTGAAAGCATTGTCTGTGGCCAACAGAAACAAAGAGAAAGTGTCATCAGTTACCTTCTGACGCTCTCTCTGGAACCTAAACATCAGGTCAAAAATCTTGGGGTAATACTGGATTCTGACCTGAACTTCAACAGCCACATTAAATCAGTAACATCAGCAGCCTTTTACCATCTTAAAAACATTGCCAGAATCAAAGGAATAGTCTCTTAACCAGACCTAGAAAGACTTATCCATGCTTTTAACTCTAGCAGGTTAGACTACTGTAACGGCCTGCTCACTTGGCTTTCTAAACGGGCCTTAAGACAGCTTCAGAACATCCAGAATGCTGCTGCTCAAGTTCTGACCAAAACCAGGAAATATGACCACATTAGTCCAGTGCTCAAGTCTCTGCACTGGCTTCCTGTCACTCAAATAATAGACTTTAAAACAGCCTTGCTTGTGTACAAATCTCTTCATGGTTTAGCCCCAAAGTACATATCTGACATGTTAGAGCCATATGAACCAGCAAGTACTCTGAGAACCTCAGGTAGTGGCCTCCTGCTGATGCCCAGAGTCAGGACCAAACAAGGGGAGGCTTCCTTCCATTTTTATGCTCCTAAAGTCAGGAACAGTCTTCCTGAAGAGGTGAGACAGGAGACAATTATTATTATTTTATTTTTATTTTATTTCTTTTAAATTTAAAGCTAATTTTATTGTTTCATTTTCTGATCTGTTTTCCTATTTAAAGCACTTTGAATTGTCTTGTACAGAAAAATGTGCTATACAAATAAACTTGTCTTGCCTTGCCTATGTATGCCTCAATTAGAAATCCTGGTCATTCCTTCCTGTAAATGCTAGTGTGCTTCAACAAAGAGGTTTTTAAAATGGATGATGAGGATAATATTTAGAATTAAGTTCATGTTGGGATTAAAGAAAAGACTCTAATTTCAGTTTTGACAGGTCAAGATTTCACATTTCTTGCCAAACTTTTTTTTCCCAATCTCACTTAGTGGGTACTGCAAGCAGCTAGTTTATGGCTAAATATGGGTGCAAATATGGATTTATGTTGTCCAGTTCATGTGTCCAGACACCTTGTGCCAATAAAGACATGCTGTTCTAAATTGGGCATCAACTTACCAAAATGAGCTTTGAACAAGCTGAAATCTGCTAGACAGTTAACATGGTGGGTCTCTCAGTAGTCTGTGTTTCTGTAGTTCTTGCATTACCAACTATGGAGGAAGTGCAAAGATCCTCGAGGAAGATCATCGGACGATAGGTCAAATATTATCGTTGAACTAGAATATCTGACCTTTTTCCTACCATTGTTGAAAGACAATGTTAGAAAAAATAGATTACAGCTAATGAAAACCCCACATCTGGTTGGTTTCCTTTTCCTTTTAATATGCTGTACTTAAAACTAGATTCCGTTTATATGCATCAATACTCCGTTTATATGCATCAATACACCGTATATTTTTTATTTCATCATGGCTCCATGTTAGGATTGTGATCAGCTCGTGCCTCTGCTGTTTTGTTTTTCACAAGGTTCCCTTAAAGAAAGCTTGTTTGCATTGTTACCTGCTGTGTCTTACCTTTCTCTTCTTGATGGGGTTTAGGTCAGGTATTTTCATTCTTAAAAGGCTTAATTTAGTTGTACAGCATTTAAAGGATGTCCTTTTCACTTTCATTTCCACTTGATTAGAGTGGAAAAACCTGTGCGTTTGTGTTCATAAATTTAGAAAATGTAAACGTTAAAATGACTTGAGCTGCTTTTTATAAAAATTATACACTGAAACAAAGTTTTTAAAGATATGTAGATATGCAGTCATGATGAAAGGGAAAGTACGACTTTTTTCCTTGTTTTTGTGCCAGCACATAATCAAATGTGTATCTCTTTTGGAGGCTCTAAAGTGACTGTGTATTTGTTCACTCAAACATGAAAAACTCTCATAGAGACTTTCTAGCACCTTCACAGGTTATCCACGAGGGGGCGCCAGAGTGTCATTGCGGCTGGAGCAGCTCCTCACCTGAGCTCCTCCAAAATATCTGTTTTTGGCTGATTGGGCTGACCTGCTTATAAGCTACTCGTCGCCTGAGTGTTTGTTACTCCTGGGGATGACTCATCAGTTCTCCCCTGATGAGTCATCCCCGGAACCAGATCCCATCATTCCTCCCAAGTGTGTGGTTGGTTCGGTAACCTGGGAGATTGAGAGCATTGTTCAGCACGCCCTCCGCCACGAACCAGATCCACGAACTCCACCCCAAACAACCACGTATGTTCCCTCCTCAGTCCGTTCACGTGTTCTCCAGTGGTTTCACAACACTCGCTTGTTTTGCCACCCCGGTTCCAGTCGCACTATAGCCCAGATCTCTCGCCGGTTCTGGTGGCCCAGTCTCCATAAGGGTGTTCTCGAGTTTGTGCAAGACTGTCACACCTGCTCCCGCAATAAGTCCGGCAATAAGCCACCGGCTTACCCCCTTCACAAGGTATGACCACCATACTCACCAATGAACATCCTGTCTGACCGTGGCCCCCAGTTTGTTTCCCAGGTATGGAAACACTTCTGTGCAGCATTGGGGGCCAAGACTAGTCTTACCTCCGTCTACCATCCACAGAACAACGGTCTGACAGAACGGCTAAACCAGGAGGTTGAGGCTGCTCTCTGGTGTCTCACTACCACTAACCAGGCAGACTGGAACCAACATCTCCCCTGGATTGAATACGCTCACAATTCTCATGTCCCTGCAGCTACTGGTTTCTCTCCCTTCGAGATCTCTCTGGGTTGTCGACCACCACTTTTTCCTGCCGATGAGAGGGATATCTCAGTCGTCTCCGGTCACCACCACCTTAGCTCTAAACATCTGGAAGGACACTGTTTCTGCTCTCCAACGAACCGCTGACAATAACAAGAAGTACGCTGACCTGAGGCGCATTCCAGCTCCCATCTATGTCCCCAGTCAGCAAGTCTGGTTATCGGCCCGAGATATCCCCCTCAAGTCCGTTTCCAGAAAGCTCTCCCCGCGTTACATCGGCCCATATCCCATTGAGTCAGTAATCAGTCCTTCCACAATTCGTCTCCATCTCCCGGCCAGCCTAAGAGTCCATCCAACTTTCCATGTGTCACAAATCAAGCCCGTCCAGACCAGTACTTTGTGCCCTCCAGCCGACACCCCTCCACCTGCCCGTATCATTGATGGGCACCTGGCCTATGACGTCCTGAGGATCGTGGGGTCCCGTCGACGGGGTAGGGGTTTTCAGTATGTTGTCGACTGGGAAGGTTACGGTCCCGATGAGCGTACTTGGATGCCCCGCTCGTTCATCCTCGAGCCTAGTCTCATTAGAGATTTCGAGGCCTCCTCTGCATCGTCTGGACCGCCAAGTGGCGGTCCTTTAGGGGTGGTACTGTAATAGAGACTTTCTAGCACCTTCACAGGTTGTCCACGAGGGGGCGCCAGAGTGTCATTCCGGCTGGAGCAGCTCCTCACCTGAACTTCTCCAGATGATCTGCATTTGGGTGATTGGGCTGAGCTGCTTATAAGGACCAGGGATCCAGCTACTCGTCGGCTGAGTGTTTGTTACTTCTGGTAACGTTTACCATTCTCAGCGCCAGTCTCTAGTTCTCAGAGTTTTTCTAGTTGTTTTATGTTTTTTTATTTGCTACTTTGTTTCACCAGTTCAACCTGTTTATTTTCATTTGTGCTCATTACTTCAGGTTCACCTCTTTGTGCTCATACTCGCTCTGATCATCATCTCCTGGATTCCTCGCCACTCTGGTACCTGTTCTCAGTGCTCAGCTCAATCTGCCCGCTCTAGCCATACACCATCCGCCTCACGCCCCTCTGGACAACAACCACCTGGTCTCAGCTTGAAGGTCTCTCCACTCACCCCTCCCTGGCGTCATCATTCATCTACAACAGTAAGCTTCACATCAAGTCATCTCCGCACTGGTTCCTACTACTCACCTTCTCCGTTTCACCTCCAGAATTCTCCGGATCCCCATGTCGCTCTCAGTTATCTGGATTCCCCTGCCGTTCCCTGCTGCTGCTTCCTGTCTCAAGACACATCCACATTCCCTCAATAAACCTTGTTATTAATGCACTCCTGAGAGTCCTCTGTTTATGTAGGTCAGATACCTGAAAAGCATGACAAAAACACATTAGTACAGTACATGCTTGCTGCTTTAAACAGTGTTTATGAGGGAAAGAAGCAGCCAGTTGCTGCTAATCAAAAACACTTGAAGCATTACATAAGTCACATAGGTGTAGATGTAATACACATTTTTAATAAAGGTGAAAAGTTGTGTGTTTTTTATGACATGACTATATGACTCATTCATTTAGGAAAGATATAATTAAATTCCTTCAGTTCCTTAGACTACAGCCGGTGTAAGGAGACATTGTAACCGTGCAGAATTAAAACAAAGATATTTTAGTTTAGGCTGTTCTTTGACAGACGTATTGTTGGACCATGACAGTCACTTCTTAACCTTGCTTCTTTAGATCCTAATAATTTAATTTGTGAAAACAATTAATGTTGCTAGAATTAAAGAGGTGCTTTGAACATTACAGATATGCTAAAGCTAAACTGAAATTAACCTAAGAACCTCCGTCATCAGCATTTCCATAAATCTTTTTAGTGGTGAGATTAATGAAGTACTCCACAGTCTCCTGGTACTGCACCTGATAAAACAGTGTATAAACACCAGCTGAAGATGTTCCTGATCAGGAGTTTCTTAAAACAAGGTCTGTTTTGAAGCTCTCCAGCTGCAGTTCACTCCTTGTAAATCTTTCCTGAATCTTGACTGAATCCTTACAAGGCCTCAGTTATTTTTGTTAATTGTGCAACTTTTCCTCCCACATAATCAATTTCCCATTGATAGTTTTTGGCAAAGAGCAAACAGCTTTATAAGTGAAGCACCTTTTGTGGTTTACTATGTTTATGAAGGCTTATGATAAATCTTTGAAATCATTTTATGTTTATAATTAATAGAGATGAACATGTAACCTATATGTTTCATTCCAAGCCTATTTGATGGTTTCTGGGTATAGATCTTGGTTCCCCATTTAAGGATCATATTACTGAGAACTACTTGTGGATAGAGAAAGCTTTCTTTTAATATATAGAAATTTTACTGTCTAGTGTATGATTACATATAGCTGAAAGGTTACCATGGAGAAGGAAAATTATTTTTTTTGCTTTATGAGAAAAATATAAGCTTATTTGTTGTACCAGTATGAGTGTATGTAATTTGTCCCTGAACATTTTTAAAAAATGTACGGTTTGCAATGCTGTGCAACAACAGCTCTTTTCAGAAATTTGTAAAGCTCCTTGGTGGGTTTGAAACAGTTGGTGCTGTTGTGAGGAGGATAAAGAATGAAAGTATTCTAGCACTATTAAAGTGAAAAGCACTCAATCAGGTTAAAAACCTGTGCAAGTTTGAGCCATGCCCGCTTTATCTTGCAGAGCTCAAAACATTTATTTTATACCCCAAGAAGAAGCAGCAGAAACGGCATGTACAAGACAGACTCTGAGAACTACTTCTGTTTATCTATCCACTGCAGGTGCAGCCATCAGCTCTGCCTGGTGACCTTCAAAGTAGCAATGCAAAGAAGGCTTCATAATATACAGTTCATAAGCACAATTGAAATAAAGACATAACATAAACCATAAGTTTAGACAAACATAAGGATTCAGATATCAAAGTTCAACACAAGCATAAGACTAAAAGAAAAGCAGTTTTCTACAAAGTATGTTAAGTTAAATATGGATTAGTGTTTCCTAATGAAGTCATAGTTTTAGACTATGTAAAACATACAAATGAATAGTCAATATTGTCCTCTGCAGATGACTTTCTAAAGTGACATGAATAGAGCACTCATGTTGTGTCACAATTGCTCGCCTTTGCTTGTTCAGAGCGACAGTGCTGACGTGGTGTTGCGCTGTCTGCGCAGGAGGTTTCTGTTAACTTGCTGCCCCTGCAGAATCAAAGACATGATGTGAAAATACAAAAGCTTTGGTGACTTGAGTTACAATAATTCACTTTTGTGACTTCCAGTGGTACTGTAGCAACCAAGGGGGGACACACCGACACCCCTTCATCCTTTCTTGAGGTCTTATGCACGAAACACTCTAGGGAAAAGAAAACATCAGAGCAGGGGTGCCACACATCTCTGTGTAAGAGTACACACAGCAAATGCAGAGGCTGCAGGCCTCAACCCTGTTACCCCAGGTTCAAGTGCTGGCTATGGCTTGCTCTTCTTTCTGTCTAGCTACTGTTGAATAAAAGCCACCATTGCCATAAAATGCTTTGAAAAAGAATATCAACGAGGGAGCAAGAACTCAGTAGCTATGCCACCTGCAGAATCAATTTAAGATTTAAATTCTGTATTTAGGATATTTGTTTGGTTAGATCAGCCAATAAAATCCAAACTTCACTTCCCAAGGGAAATTGAGGGGATGTTCAAGTTAGCCCCCAGAATGCTTTAAAGTACATTTTAAATCAACAGCTCAACAGCTAAGTAGTCCAACCTGCTCCAACCAGGCAAACTGTCAAAAATGCACGTAATGAAAACAGGTTTTGGAATAGAAAAAGTAGACCAACATTAGGTTTGTAGATTAACCTCAAACATGTTAAAAGCGCCTGGTCAATGTTCAAAAAAACAAACAAAAACAAAAAACAACAATAAACCAGACAATCTTTGTAGTGTAATGAGCAACACAGTTAACAATAAGAAGTGGGATCAAATATTCAGCCAGAATATTATAAATATTGTTGTATGTACATAACGAAAGTTACTACTGTAACTACGGTTCTATGAATCCTGGATGACCGCCAGAGGCGGTGCTTCAAGCACTGAATGTCAGTAGGGATGAAATAGAACACCCTGCTTTACAGTTATGAATTAATGTGGAAATTAGCCACAAAAATGAGTTGAACCCAAGGGACAGATGTTTAAGTTGAGCTGGAAGCCAATGAGATTCAGCTGGCATTCAGTATGCATGTCATGAAAGAGTGTGCAAGCTTTATCAGTCACCGATACAGAGAATTACAAACCCTCATCTACAAAATAAAGTTTCTGAATCCATTACAGTTTTTTTTAAGTGTATTTGTTTATTTTTTTGATTGAAAAGTACTGGACTAAATAACAAAATAAATTGTTTTTTATAAGGGTGCAGAATTAATTTCTCGTCTGTCCAAATCTTTTATTTCTTTTCTATTGTATATTTTCTAGCTCATAAATTATTCCTGCTGTCAGAAACAGAAAACAGATCCTGCACTTCTAAGACTTTACTCATTTGGATGTAGGAGTCTGCATGTTTGTATGATCTGTGTGACGCCAATCTTTGTGCTCTAATAATAGAGGATATTTATGGGGGAGTGGAGTTAACTGTATGACAGTAGTTAAATACATAAATAAAGATGCACCGATGGCATTTTATTAATTATTGGTAGGAACACAATTAAACTAATTAGCTTCTAAAAATTTTCTGATTGCCCTGCTGTTGCTTTTTAATCTCAACATCTTTCTGAGACACCGTGCAGGACTATTTGTTTTTTATTTATTTTCTCTTCTTTTATTTCATGCCAAAACATCTCCAGCGAATCTTTGCATTAGAACAAAAATATTTGAGTTTTATCACGTGGTTAATATTGAAATTTCTGTCTTTTTTTGTCTTTACTCATAGCATGCCAAGAAAGTTTCTTATACATTTAATTAGCAATTTTAGAGTAAAACAGGAAAAATATACAAGAGTATAACAATAATATTTGAGCCTACAGTGGACTACTGACATACTTTGCTTCTCACTACTGGAGAGAGGTACCAGCCCCTACAATTGGGATACGGGGGTATGAATGGATGTTATAATATTTTCAAAATAATGCAATGATCAATAATGACAAAATCAGTAGTGGGGAAATAATTGGTTGCATCTGTATTTTTTTACAAAGTTGTTAGAAGAAGTAATACAGAGCATAGGAAATATAATCCAGTTTGGCAAAGGTAAAATTGTGATGCCCTAGCATTCAGCCCAGAGCAACTCTAAAACAACAATTGTTGTAGGATAGTCCTGTTTTGTAGTGGCCAGTATCTCTGAAAAGTAGGCCTAGAAAAGAAGACTGGGGTAAGTAGACAAGCTAACAATTAAAAGTGGACAAAGTCATAAACCTTTACAACTGTAAGTGTATGTGTGTAACTTGTAAAACAAATAACTACTGTATATACTCTAAAGAGAAGCATGCAGGTCAGTCTTTGCGTCATGTTCTTTTGTAACTTACTGGAACACACTGTCCTGTCTTTTGACCATAGATTGGTCCTAATGAAGGAGAAATACAAAACAATCAGGTTTAGGTTTAGGATGTAAATAACCATAAGGTTTGGGTTGGAAGAAACCAAAAACTAAAGTCAAGGGTTAAGGTCAAGATTGCTATAACAATCCGATTCATTATTTTAATAGGGGCAGCTCTGTGCGGGTCAGATAGACGTCTTAGTAAAAAAGAAATAGGCAGGTAATCCAAACTAAGGAATATTCAGGAACAAAAGACAAAACCTTTCTAGCTTTTTAAAAGCTTTTTACCATCCATAACATCTGTTGTAGCTGCAGATCTGTACGGTAAATGCAGTGGAACCAAAACCAAATTCGAATATAGATCAGGAGCCCAGGTGCAGAAAGATCTTTTATTAAGTGACATAAATCCTCAGAAAATAGCTGTCGGATTTCAACTTAAAACCCCATTGATCAAACCACTTCAACTTTCGTACAAACACCCACAAACTCCCCTAGGTTTCCCTAAAGAATACGAATGCCTTTGCCTGACTGAGTGTGTAACTTAAACCGAGGGCCAGTGAGCAAATGACAGGTGTATCAGTCTGACTGTCATCATCTGCATAAATAACCTCCTGTCCCAGATCTTAAACCATCAGCATATGGTATAACCTTTTTCTCGTCTTTCAATTTGTCCTACAGAACTTTATATTGAAGATTGTTAAATTAGGTAAGTGAATATAATTCAGTCAAAAGTAAAAAATTTACTTTAAAATATTTGTAGCCAATCTACACAGACAAGTTCGTGGTGTTGGCAAGATCTTGCGCCTTGGCCCCATGAGTTAATTTTTTTTATATAAAAAATGCTTTTCTCAAATATGTTGTCCTCCTATTGATATCCAATGATTTTGTTGAGATTCTCAGTCAATGTATACAGTATTGAAATGTTCTTATTAACTCATAATTCAAACTCAAAGGTTTTCCAAAATCCTTGCTACAGTGTGTATACAGGAAACATCTGATATTGCAAACAAAGGTTTTTATACAAGATATTAAGTTTTTATGATTTGTCAAATATTTCTGTCATTACATAGAATTAATATGATTCTTCAATGATACAATGTTATATGAGTAATTTATATGCAATATTTTTTACGCTTTAGATTCCATACGTACGGTAGTCTGTAAAATAGTACATAGGTATGAACTATGAATTGTTAAATGATGATCACAAACCGATTACGTCAACTGTATTTTTAGGTATTGAGACGTTTACAAAAATTAAAATCCATAATATTCAACATATAAACAGGGTGGATAATCTAATAGCAATAGTTTCCCTTCTGAGATGATATCTAGAACAACTGACAGAAGTGGCATTAAAAAATGCAGTTCCACTATTGTTTAATGTTGAAAATACTGCAGTAGATACAATTGTCAATAATTGTCGGAGCTGAGCATTTCTGCTTGTGAGATTATCAGGAGTTGATGTCCAATTATTATTTATTTTATACTTAGCCATGTGTTGTAAGTGAAGTGCTCCTCTGAGATAAGGTGTTTCCTGAAGAAGGAAAAGACTGTCATTGTGCCCCCTCCCCCTGCTTCTGTCCATTTATCTGCATGCATCTTGCTGCCCTCAAAGTTAATTTCAGATACTGAAATACAATCACAGTGTTGAGCAAGTAAACTCCAACTGAAGAGAGTCTGAAATTAACAAACACGCTGTCTGATCCCTGGCTAAACAGAGGTCAGCAGGAATTCAAGGCTATCTGGTAAGAACAGTTAGTAAGACCAGAGAGAGACAAAGGAGAAAAAAATAGGAGATTTTTCAAACCTGAAAAGTGTGTATTGTTAATCTAGAATTCAACTATATTCATAAGTGGCAGTGCATGTAGGTTCCAGGGTGACAAGGATTATATACCAATCTTAATATAATCTGCTCTATAGGGAACACATACATAGTTTGCCATATCTCTGTGCTTTTATACTTCTCTTCACAATCTCAGAGCAAGTACAGTTTTTCTTATTGTCGAAAGACATTTATAATTCTGCTTTTCTTTATTCACATCCCCGATGCTATTCAGTGCGTCTCTCGACTTGATTGGAGCCAACAGGGGCTGTTGCAGTCATATTTTTTGCACAGTCTGTTGCACTCCTTCACAAGTTCATTCAGTTATCGCGAAGCCACAATGATGTAAGATTGGACTTGTTCCCCTCTCGTGAATAGCAGGTGGACAGTCTGTCAGCTCACAGCCATGCCTCCTTCACTTGGTTTGTGTCCCAACTGTGCGGTTTGCAGGTTCAGTCAGCACATTTTCCACTTGTGTTTCCAAGTAAGTAAGGTTTAAATGTCATTCAGCCGAAACTGTGATTTTACAAATTACAAATCAAATGTTTTGGTGCTCAATAATTATACTTGGACAATGGCCCTAATGCCTTGTTTGTAGATTACCTATAGTTGTTTTGGCTTCAAACTGACATTTGATAAATAACATAACCAGTTCAGCTACCTGTAATTTAGTGTATAAATACTTTGTGTTATGTAAAAATTAAAAAAGTTCTGGTAAAAAGTAGCAGATGTAGTTCTCATTGGTGGAGATTTGGGCAAAGCAATGGTTGTAGAAGAGGTTCCAATTAGAATCCTGAAACGTGGATTGGCCAATCCTGGAGTAAGCTAGTATAGGTGTGACAGTAACTAAAGTCACAACAAACCTGCTCACTGTGTTTGAGATACACCTCAACAAGTGACAAAAAAAGTAATTTATGTTATACATTGTTTATAAAGATTACTGTATGAGAGTATTTGGTAAGCAAATAAAAAAAAAAAACTTTATCAGTTGATCTGAAAGCAGGGCAATGCACTAAATCCGTCTGTCAGGCACAATATTGTGCAGAAATTCATTGAACGGTGATTGGAATGATTCAAAAAAAAAATAATAATCTTAGAGCCAAAGTGTTTATGCTTTCGCTTATTAGTTGAAGAAAATTGTCTCATCATTTACTTCTTCATTTGAGAAACAGGTGAAGTGGTGCAGTTTTTATTATTATGAGTAGATGGTGGTGCAGATAAAATCAGCTTGTGTTTAAAAGCTGGTAACAAAAGAAAAGTTTAAAAAAAAATCCATGTTAACACAAACCATTCTTATATCCTACAGATTTAAGACAAATACCCTAAAATATTAAGTGCTTTTATTTGTTGTAATTGTAATTCTTATGACTTACTCATGAAAAACAAAACCAATCTACTTCATTAGAACATTAGGCACATTTTAGGCAACAAGATACTTCAAAGTGCCTCAGAAGGAAAGTAAAAGGTGAAATGAGCAAAAAAGAAAAGAAATAAAAAGCCAAATGCTGTGTACTGGCATGGAAAAGGGAAAACGATGACAGGTTGAATGACAGACTATACTGTATGACGTTTCAGTTTTTGTTATTTGAAGGCAACATTTTAACCAGTGCTTTCTATCTGTCACCTTCAACCAATTCACCACTGATCCACTAAAAATGCACTTTACCCCTAAAACAGTGCTGGAGAACAGAGGTGAGCAGAACGACAGCCGGAGCGTTGAAGGAGCAGAGGGACCTTTAACCAGGCCGCTATTGTCTGACTGAAAACCTCTCACTACTAACACAAAATTATGTCCACAAGGCTTCCAACAAATTTTGCTATTTAATCTTTCACAATACTGTTATGCAGCCTTTTTTGGGTTTAATCCTTTTATAACACCCTACAAAACATCATAACAATAATACTTTCAACTAATTTTGTAACTATTAACAGAGCACTAGAACAACTTTGCAAAGTTTGATAAAACAACCAGTGGCTTCTTATAATGCTGATCCTATTAACTGCATGTCATTGGTCAAAAAGATGGTCTGAGAATCAGTGAAATTTTGAAAAGTCATGCTTTTATGTTGACATTTTCCACCAATTCTGATGTACACAAAGGATTAAAAAAAACTGTCGGAAGATAAATAGCTGTCCTACAGATGTTGAAGGAACATGAATTATCTAAATTATCGGTTCAGAGGTAAAACACTAACATTATGACTAACTTCGGCAGACAGGCTTGCCACCCTGCAAACAATAAAAGCTGGGAATGGTTTGTAAGCTGTGATTAGCTGCAATTACTGACCTTCTAATCATCTGTTTACCAGCTGGATCGGCAGTCGTAATGACTTTGCATATCTAACGATACCCCGCTCCCTTGTTTCTTCTTTCCAAACCTTTGGGTCCCTAAGCCCACAGATTCACTGAATGAGCTATAAATGTGTGCATGATATAAACTACTTTAGTTATAGTCATCCATAGTATGGTTGGAAAAATCTTCAATACGAATGACCATTTCTATATCTCTGTAGGTCACAACCAGAGACTTATATGTATTTTATTGGGATTTCTTTTCCTAATACATGACAAATAGATTGATCAGCAAAAATTAAATTGGAAAAAAAGGAATTGTTTGCGTTTACTTCCAACATCCCTAAGTCAATATTTTTAAAACTCCCATCTCTGCAATTAAAGCCTCAAGTCTTTTGGGGATATGCATCTACCAGGTTTACACATTTTGACTCAGAAATTGGTTCGGGTACTTTTCTTGTTGGAAGGTGAACCTTTTATGCTGTTGAAAGTGTTTTGCAACCTGTTTACTTCTCTGTTCTTGGCGTAGTTAATCTCACCATCACCACCGTCACTGTATTAAAGAAAATGGGCTCCGTCAGTTCCTTGCCATGTTGAGCATTGCAGAAGAACTTTAATTTTGATCTAATGTGTACATATGAATTGGATTTCTTATAGCTTTGTTGTCATTGAGACAGATTCTCTTACATGAGACATGGATTTCTGCAGCTTCTCAGGAGTTACTGTAGCATGGACATCCTTGTCAAAGTTAATAGAGACCTTATATTTGTTAGAAGTATCGCACTAAAAGTTTTTTTAAATGTATTTCCTACAAAATTCAAGCTGGTCAAACCTGTAAGGCAGAAACAGACAAGAAAATAGTCAATCGCCTTCTCTGCGACATGTTTTTGTTGTCTCTTTATATGCTGTCTATAAAAACTGTTTGGTTCAAACAGGTAGACAGACAGCTGCTGTCGCTCCGTGTCTCTCTTTAAAACGGATACTTATTCAGTTAAATATTGGGAAAGATGAGTAGCTCTGAGTTTAAGATTTTCTTGTGGTACATGTTACGCTGGTGGAATAGTTTCAAAAAGCAAACCAAACTCTGGCTGTGTCAAAAACAATATAGCAATCATGTTTAATATGTATTACTCACATGTTTCAATGCTTTGGCTTTGTTTGAAACTGTATAGCTTGTTAAGACCACTGTATATATATATATTTTTTTTCAACAAGACTCAGTTTATTGTTGTATTTTAGATTATTTACAAAAGCTAATGTAGAGAAAACTGTTGTAATACAAGCATGGGACTGTTGTTTTACTAAATTTGCCTATTGCAATTGAGTATCTGCTCCTGTCCAAATGAATGTAATAAACACAAACACACACTGCAAAAAAAAATCATTACATATAACCAGCAGCATTCCCATTTTAGTTGGAGCAGAAGGATAGATATAACCTACAACATTTCAGCAGACGTGTCAGATAAACAGCTTAGAGTATATATAATCTACATTGATTCCCCAAACTTGATCTTGATCCCTAAAATATCCCGTTCCAAAAGCGAAGTAATAACTCACATCTTCTGTCAGGATTCAGCATTCTTTCAGAAAAGAAAGACTTTTTGGAGAGTACTGGGTTTCTTGCACAGCTGATTTTCATTATCTTCTTTAGTGTACTTGCATTTTAGAAGCTGCAGAACCTTTACTCTCCCCCGGATGATTAACCCCGATAGCCCAGCCATTGCTTTAGATCCGCTTGTGAAACTGAATGTTTCCAAAGTGTTCTTCAGAGCTCCTCAGCTGCCTGTCCTCTCTATACAACCAACTTCTTAGTTATCAGACTAATATCTTCTATGGATGCTCAAATGCCTACAAGCCTTCACTCTCCATCCAGATTCAAATCAACCCTAATCAGCCTAAATGAAAATTAAATATCTTATGTCTCCTCCAGATGCGATCACTTCCTGCTTTTGAAAATTAAGAGAAATTCAATATTACATTCCTTAAATTCTGTAAAGAAATCCCTTACTCTTTAGACATTTGCATGATTCTGCATGTAGATCTAGAAACTAATCCCAACATGACACATGATCTTTCATAGCTATTTTCACTAGCACATACATGTTATTGTCAGCATGTTTTTGGATCGTCCTCCATTGTCTCTGTGGAGCATAAAGTTATCTAGGACACAACCTTAAGTGGATACAGTCATTTTCGGGATGTAAGACTAGGAGTGATGACAAGATAATCTTTATTGAATTATAAAACCTGAATAAATTCTGAGTGTGTGTGTTCATGTGTTACTCAGGCTGTGAGGACATAAGTTATAAAGACCAGATAAATGGTTTATGCTGTAAATCAAAAGAAAGTAAAATCAAGATTAGGTTGCCTCAGTAGACAAGCAGCATTTTATTCTCTCTTTGAGTCTATTCATCTATTAGTCTGTCTTTCATTTCATCTATAAACAACTGCTACACGTTCACATTGTTTTTTTGTATTTTAACTGTAAAAACTAACCACGAAACACCCGAAAGCACTAGAAAAGGAAGTCTGATACTCTATAATACACAATAGTTAAAGAACAAGAGAACACAAATATCTAAGTATGTTTAAGTGTGAAAAGAAAATTCTATTGAGTAGATAGGAATAAAAAATTTTTTTCCAATAGTTATTAAATAAATCCAGCACAAAACATCTTCGTATATATTAAAATTAGGAAATAAACTTTAAATTAAACTTGATGGAATTTTTTTTTTCAAAATGTAAAACTTTTGTAAGTAATACAAGCGTTCACTGTATTTAAGTTTTTAACGTCAGTGCCCTTAGATCCAAAGTGAAGAGTTTTGTGATTAAGTGCAGTGAAATGGATGGAATTATTTTTTTTTAAATATGCTTAATAACCAATTTATTTCAAGTAATTACTGCTTTTGTTTAGCGTGGTGTATGTGATGTAATTTTAAGGTCTAAGTTCAACATAATAAACCTGATGTCTTTTTCTTTTTTCTGTGTGCTTTTTTTCCCCAGCTGATCAGTTTGTTTGCCACACTGAGGCCATTGCAGATATTGTAATCTTGGTGGATGGTTCATGGAGTATCGGCCGGATCAACTTCAGGCTTGTCCGGATGTTTTTGGAAAACCTGGTCAATGCGTTTGATATTGGCATTGATAAGACCAGGATAGGTAGGTAGCAACATTATTTTCTTAAAAAGATTTGAACACCGCATGATAATTTGTTTGAGATTATTATGGTAAACCCTGTACTATGGAGGATCAAAAAGAAGACATATATTTCTTCTCCATTCATCTCTCTCCTCAAATAAGATGTTACACTAGTCATGCATAATCAATCTGCACATGGAACCTCCGCCTTCATGTTTTTTTAAACAATATTACAGTAGCTGAACCATGAAGGGCATCACACTTTATTTGCATAATGAGGAAGAAATGCATATAGTAGAAGACAGAAAAATGTTAAAGCAAGAGATGGAAAAAAATATATTTGGGTGGAGAGAAAAAATGCAGGTGCATATGTTTTTAAAATTAGACAAAAATATGAAAGGAAAAAGGTAAAAAAATGGGATGTGCCTTTTTGCTTTCATTTTTAATTGTGTCAGTTTTGGTCATCCATACTCTACATCAGGCATGGACGAAATTTTGATTTCAAGGGGGGGGGAGTATTTTTTAACTCTGAACTTGCCGATAGATGGTCACGTGGTTCATGTAACTCCGAATAAGTCCAAACATCTCAGCCCGGTAAATCAGTGAGTATGTCTGCAGTGTTTCATAACGTACAAAAACCTTAACAGAAGTAAAAATACCTATTATAAAAAGGAAAATATGTTGCTGTATATGATTTGATTGAAGACCTGGGATGAATGCTTAACTTTTGTAGAAGACATAATTATTATAATTTTTGCTTTCATGCAAAATTAGTTGATTGTGCTTGTAGTCTGAGAACTTTTATTTATAATTCAGTGATTAAAATAAAAACACATCCACGCGGACCAGCCGGCGCAGCAGCTGGTAGAAGCCCACACGGGCGTAACTGGCCGAAAAAAATTGAAATTCTGATTGAAATTTTAAACGCTGAATCAGACGGACCGGTCTAAACCCGCCAAGCTTGTAATGAGCTAGCGGCTGCTAAAACACAACTAGCAAGTTAAGTTAGCAAGTTAAAATGCTTATTAAAGAAAACTGACAATATAAAATATTACTGTGATACGGAGCAGTCAGCTAATTGCTTCACTACAGCAAAAAAAGTTGTGCTTTTATCAACTTACCGTAAAAAAACAATTCCGAAAACACTGAGAAGGCACTATGTCCAATGATGGAACTGCTGGTGTTTGGAGCTATTATCTGCTCCATGCTTCTTTCTATGGAAGTCCACGGGAGTGTCCAAACTCTCTCTCTATGGTGCTGAGTGACTGTGGAGACAGCCAATCACACAAGAGATCCAAACAACGGAGAGCCAATTAAGTGCTGGTGGGCGGTCTTAACTCAGAGAAGCGGGCTTCAGCTTGAGCGGTTGTTTCCTGCTTGGTCCTCGTGGTGACAAATTCGGTGTAGTGTATCGTAACATTGTTTTCGGACAGTAAAAAGTGCAGGGGACCAAATCGTTATTTGAAAAAGTGCAGGGGACATGTCCCCTGTCCCCCCCCCCAAAATTACATCTGTGACATCAGGTGTGTCCTACCTTATTTTTTGAGGGCTACTATCTAGTAGCTTTAGATGCAACTCTCATCTGCAACTTACCTCAATTAAATAAGTGTCCCATTACAAGATCTTACGCAAACTTGAAACAACTTGAAATAATGATCATTAAATTCAATCATTTGACTGACCCTTTGTGAAGCAGGGATATATCTAAATGTTTTAGTCTGGTAGCTCAAAGGGACTGGAGTTGGAGACCCCAGCTCTCCATCATTACTGGCACAACTGGCCAGTACCCTTTTAAATAAAATATAACTGTACACTGGAAAAGTCATGTTTGTAGATTCATCTCCGTTTCCATCTTCCTCTCACTTCTGTGTGTGGCGAGGTTAAACTGGGTCTTGATTCAGCCTTGTTTCTCAGAAGACCGGTTGTTTAAAACCATTGTGTTAAAACAAGTAGCTACTTTTATGTCAGCCTTTTCTGAGTTGTGATGATCAGCTCTCATCTGCCTTGGCTAATTGAAACGGGCCTCTGTGTCGCAACACATTTTTACTCCATGGATTAAAAAATTACTGGATTAGTAAAAAGTTCCACCGAATTGACAAAATGTGCCTTTTACACATCTTTTGTCGGGTAGGGCTGTGTAATTTAATTATTGGGTACACATAAGCTGTGCATGTATGTCCCCAGGCCTGGCGCAGTACAGTGGGGATCCCAGAATAGAATGGCATCTAAATACTTACTCTACGAAAGATGCCGTCGTCGATGCAGTCAAGAACTTACCATATAAAGGAGGAAACACTCTCACAGGTACTAGTTATAAATTAAAATATTACTTGCATGTGCTTCGACAGTATACACAGCATACTACCTTTCAGAAATATTATATGTTCTGCTATTTTGTTTTTTTCAGTGGAACCTTTTCCTCTCATAAATGATGGCAATTGCCACTGAACCTTTGCTCTTATTCACTTTTGCTCTTTATCTCCACCTGTTTTGTTCCCTTTAACACTCTCCACAGGACTTGCGTTGAATTTTATCTCAGACTACTGTTTCAAGCCTGAATCTGGCTCACGGGTTGGTGTACCAAAGATTGGGATTCTCATCACAGATGGAAAATCCCAAGACGATGTTCTACCCCCAGCAGAGAGCCTGCGAAAGGCTGGTGTTGAGCTGTTTGCTATTGGTAAGAACAGACATGATTCTGTCACAGCTTTTCTAAAAATCTTTTTTTTCTGTTCCTCTACCTTATATATATTTTTTCTGCTATGCTAAAGTTTATTTATAAGACAGTTCCAGGCAAATCTTAAAAAACAAAAAAGACTTGTAAATACAAACATTGTGTTTGCATGCTGTGCCAAAATTTCCTTCACTTATCTAGGTGTGAAGAATGCTGATGACAACGAGCTGCGGTCCATCGCCTCAGGGCCACATCACACTCATGTCTACAATGTGGCTGACTTCAATATTATGAGCTCCATAGTCGAGGGACTGACAAAGATAGTGTGTGAACAAGTGGAGCTGCAAGACAAAGACATCAAGCAGAGTAAGGATCAGCAATGAAAGCCAGAGAGACTGCAGAGACCCCAGAACAGGGGCATCCAGAAATAAAATACAATTTTACATAATCATTAATCCGTAGTAAATGAAGGTCAAAGTGAAGTCAGACAAGTTTGTCGGTAAAGAACTTTTCAAGCTAAAATTATTTTCTATTTGCTTTTCTAAGAGGCAAAATATTGGAAAGGTGCTAAATGAAACAAAATTAACAACTACACAACTAGAAATGAACAAAACTATTACATAGAATCAACACCACAAAACAGAAAGAAACAGTATAATGCAAAAAATAAAACAAATATGAAGTTATGGGTTGTTAAAAGTTAAGATCTTTGAAGCTGCCATAAACTGTACATTTTGCAGACTTTATTTAAAGAAACCCACACATTTTGCACAGCTCATGTTAGCAATGAGATTAGTTGGTAGCTTTTGAGAAAAGAAACCAAATGCCGTGTACCCAGTTATACTTCTGGTTATGAAAACGTTGAGTACACTGTTCACCTGCAAGGCTGAAATAGTTCAAATTGTTCAAATGTATTTGCCAATACAAGTAGTAGTTTTTAACAATATTGAAGTGAAAATACTTGGCAAGATTTCATATTTCAGCAATATATATTTTGTTTTTACTTAAGCAATATTTTTCTTTAACTGGTGCATAAAACATTGATTGCTAAGCATAATTATTTTATGCTTTCACTTGTAATGTGTCCAGAATTTACACCAGAAGAAATAGGAATGCCGCTCAACCTGGAAACCTCAGAGATCACAGCTAGAAGCTTCCGGGTCTCATGGAGTCCTGCGCCTGGAAAAGTAGAGAACTACAAAGTGGCTTACCGTCCTGCTCTGGGAGGTAAACCACAGGAGGTAAAAACACTGTGTTTCTATCTGGTAACACCTGCAAATGTGTTATGTTTTGTTTTGGTGGATGAAATTAAGAAATGTAAGTGTGACGGTCTGTTTTGTAACTTATTGATACAGTATGTTGGTTGTGTGATGAAACATTACAAACAAACCAAAAGATGCTTCTTTTTGGAGTAGTTTAGTGAGGATTAGCACTGTGTTGTTTTGTTAATTGGTTGGTCTCTGATATACTGATGGTATTCCTTATTGATAACTCTCATTATACACTCATTTACAGTAACATAGTTTTTCGACACTGCTGTGAATAATCTGCAGACATCTATTTTATCCAGAGTACAATGTTGTACATCCAGTAGAAAATCTTCAGCCTGTCCAAATATCAGGAAACTGGAGCTAAATTGTGTCTACTGTCTAAAGGTGGATAGTTTTTGGTTTGTTTGTTTTTAAGAAATGAACCAACTGAGCAAACATGTTTGGCTAAATTTTGATGAGTTATTTCAGCCTAAAGTCCAGTTTTTAATGTTTGCTTTTTTAGGATTTTGGGATAAGTTTGTTGGAACAAGATGTTAAATAGTCCATGTGATCATACTTTTCTGGATGAATGAACACATATCTAATGGTACCAACTAAATAATGTATGCTTTAATGGTGGAATAATAAGATATGATATAGTTTTCAAAGGTTATACTACAAATACTATAATTTTTGCTCTATATCTTTACATCTTTACATCTTTATATATATATATATATATATATATATATATATATATACACTTTTTTTTCTGTTTTCCCCTGACACAACTCCCCTTCCTCTTTCCCTGTTCATTTCCATACTTTTGTCCCTTTCATCCACCTCTGCTTCTTTGACTTGTTCTACTACACACCAGGTTGTTGTGGATGGCAGTGAGACTTCTGTGGTGTTACAGCCTCTCAGCTCTCTGACTGAATACCACCTCGCTGTTTTTGCGATGTACATGGATGAGGCAAGTGAAGCTCTGAGAGGATCAGAAACTACCTGTAAGTTTTGTCAAAAATACGCTAATACAATCTCATAACAGGGGACTTGCTTAACACCTTAGGGTTAATTTTAGAAACACTTTGTTTTTATAATTTGTGTATTGTACACAAACATCATATAGAATTTAAATTAATCGATTTAAGAATGACATTTATGTTATTTTGTTTGTCCAACACTTAGTTTTAAATATTCCTATTGCTAATATTCCTTGTTAAGTGACATGTATTTGTCTATGTATAGTGGCCCTCCCGTCAGTGACCAACCTCCAGCTGTTTGATACAACTCACAGTACCATGAAAGCCAGATGGAGCCATGTGGATGGAGTCTCAGGCTATATGGTGCTGTATTCTCCTGTTACCAATGAAGATTTAAACAGCAATGAGGTAAGTCATGAGCTAAAGTGTTCAAGAGGTAAGGTTTTGTATCATTTATATGGATAAGTGAATATTTTGTCCCCAGGTTAATGTTGCTGATAGAGTAACAGAGGTGGAGCTGGATAGCTTGATGCCCAACACTGAATACGCAGTCACTGTTTATGCTTTGTACGGAGAAGAGGCCAGTGACCCTGTAACAAATCGGGAAGCAACATGTAAGTAATGCATGCACTCACTCAAGCAAACAAGGGGTTATTTTTTGTGTTGCTAGTTGTAATTTGTTCCCAGCCTTTGTCTGAGCATAACATTCTGAACTTCAATATAAAAAGCTAAATGAACAAAGGTGGAAGTCACAGGGTAGATACAAAACAAGCCAATGAACATACCCTGGAGTTCAGTTAAATCAGGAAATGGGAGGTATATGACACATATGTACTGTAAGTCTGCCAAGACCATTCTCATATACACTGGTTGCAGTGCAAGAAGGAGAATAGTGAGAGACATCACTAGGACACCAATGACTTTGTTGAAGGAATTACAAGATTTAGCAGCTGAAATAAGATGGACCCAGTTGCCCAGGCTCTTCGCCAATCAAAAGTTTGTAGGAACGTAACAATGAAACAGTTACTGCTGAAGAAAACTAATTTTAAGGCTGAACTAAAGTTTGCCAAAAGACAAAAAAATAACAAGTAACAGAAGGTTCTGTCTTCTTTTTGGCCATAGGACAATAAGCAATGTTTGGCAGACACTACTGCGGTGATACTGCTCATCACCACAATACCATGATCATTAATATTATATTTGGATATAGTTTAATAACTGCAGGTTAATCATCTGCAGGATAAAAGATTATTTCAGGTCAATGTGGTGTCTTAAAGAAAGCCTCTTCAACTGCATTGGGTCTTCATACAAGTGTCTCTTAATGATATCATTCCTTTTGTATTTTTTATTCAGTACCTCTGAGTCCTCCCAGGAATCTCCAGTTCTCCGACATCACTCATAACTCCGCCCGCATCAGCTGGGACCCACCGCCCAGTGAAGTTAAAGGTTACCGCATCATGTGGATCATGTCAGACGGACTGATCACAAAGGAGGTGTGTTTGCTTTCATCTGTGGTTTAGGTTTTTAAAGACAATTCTGGTACCTGTGTAAACATGCATGTAAAACGGATTTTAAAGGAAAGGAATAGTGAAGTCAAGGTAAAACAAGAAAATGACTGTAAGGCACTCATATTGATGTCCAAAATATTATTTTTTAAATTAATTTGTATCAAATTTTTTTTTGTTTTACCTTCTCTGATTGAATGACATAACTATGTCTAAAACAAAGTTATCAGCAGGTCTTCGCTTTCTTGCAGGCAAATGTAGGCCCAGTGACTTTGTATGACCTCAGTGACCTGGCATCCCTGATGGAGTACTCTGTGGCCATCTTTGCTATTTACAATGAGGGGCAGTCAGAGCCGCTAACCGATGCCTTCACAACCAGTAGGAAACATTTACTGTCACCACATTTGTCTACATTCATACATAGATTCTGTTCTCTCTGTCAGTAATTAAAGTGTTTCATATCACACGATAATAGATCTATTTATAGACTATTACACTTAAACTAAACAAACTTCGAGCTAAGATTTTTAAAACTTATTGTGACAAACTAATGTCTAAATAACTGTAAAGTGGGGAAAAACAAATCTTTACAGAACAAACTTTCACCTAAATTCCAAACAATAGTCTTTTTTAATATGGTATCTTTCTACTAACTTTGCACATATAAAGACACAAATTATATCTCATTTGTACCAATGGTCAATTTTTCTATAAATTGTCTTGGTGGAAACTGAACTTGCACGCCAGTCTGAAGTGTTTTGCAGCCTCTTGCAGGTTTTCATCCTGAACTGGCCTAGCTCCATCTTTCTATCCACTCCGACTATTATGTGGTGGGCATACTAAGGCAAAACATTACCTTTTGGTCATCATCTAGGCCAAACACCTTTCTTTTATGTCCGCTGTTTATCAATTCATGACTTGTGGCAAACATTCAATGAGCTTATATTCAGCAATGACTCTCTTCTCGCTAATATTTTAGAGTCACCAGTGTCTCTTAGCTGATTGTGTGTAAATGTCCTTTATTATAGTCCCTCACTTTGGGTAAAAGTCCATTCAACCTGTTTTCAGCTGGGACTTTTTTATTTTCAGCTTCAGTAGATGGATTGATACAAAGGTTTGGGATATGATTTCACAACCTAATCCTACTTTAAATTTGATTGTCATTTAGCATGTAAATCTTGTTAAACAAGGTCTGATCTGATTAAAGTATGAAAAATAATTAGATGTTTATTTGTTAATTTCTTAAATAGGCTTCCACTATTCATAACAACTAGTCATGTTTTTCCATGGTGTTGTAAAACAAAACTACTTTATTTATATAGTTTTGTATCTTTGTGTTAAGTAGAATAACATAACCAGCTTTTGTTTGGACAAGAAGTCATCTAACTACTGATATCAGCTGTTAGCACATCGTACTAAACATATCTCCTAATTACCCATGCTGCTAGCGGTTAGTACTTTAACTATATTTATTTTTGCTATCTTTTTAATTGTTCAGTTTATGGAGGGTGCAGGATTTAATTTGCTGTAGAAAATGTGTCTCAGTTTACAGAAAACAGCTTGATCAATAGGATTAGAAAGCAAACGATTTCTCTTATAACGCCAAACAGTGCTGAATTTTATTACCCTTACTGGTCCTTCTGCCATCTTGGCTTCCTGCCAATCCCATTTACACTTTAGCAAAATAGCTCAGTGACATAAAAAGGTAATTTTACTGTCCCTTACTATTCCATCAGACTAACACATATTGATTTGTAGGAATATCCCTTTAAGCTACAAGCAGTTACTCTTAAGTGCTGTTTCAGCAAAAAAAAAAAAGTAAAGTGAGCAACTATTAAAATATAATGTCCTTTAAGACCACATAGGCTTTTATTTATCTACTTGCAAAGATAGTTTAATGGACCAGGTTTATGAAAAGCAGTTTTATGTTCCAAAATGAATATGCAAGCACTTTAAAAATTTTGGAGTGGAGGAGCAGGTAATGGAGTGGACCTGGAAGATTAGAGTTCACACTAGGAATGTGAAGAAAATAACTGTCGTAGGACGAATACATAAGATAAAGGTGTTTTAGTAAACATCTTTGTATAAACTTGTAGCATAATGAAAAGAACATAAAGACAAAGAAAATTTCACTGTTTCAGCTCCAGTTCCTGGTCCTCTAAATCTGCGCTCCAGCGACGTCAACGCTGGCACCTTTAAGGTCAGCTGGGATCACTCAGCCACAGACATTGCTCTCTACAGACTCTCCTGGGGACCGTTCTCTGGTGGGGACACAAAGGAGGTTAGAAGTGAAATGTGTTTATCACAAAAATTACTTTTAATACCCTTGTGTTTAAATGTGCTGTACAAAGAAATCTGCCTGACCTAAAATCTGATGTAGTGTCTCACAAAACTGTTCATACCCCTTAAACATTTTTCACGTCAGTTTATTTTATTTTCATTCAATACCAACAAAAACGTACATATACTTATAAGTAAAGCTTTGTACATTGTTGTTCGGGTAGAGTTAACTGAAATGTTTCAACTTGATAAATGCTAGAAAAACAAGTGAACCATATTTTTGCATATATTTTTGTTATATTGTTATATATATATATATATATATATATATATATATATATATATATATATATATATATATATATATATATATATATATATATATATATATATATATATATATATATATATAT
>JAVLVB010000117.1:227512-246698 GCA_032876305.1 Orestias chungarensis | reverse complement strand
TTTGTTTGTCTGAATTAAGTAACTTATTCATAGTATGCCAGTTCCTTCTCCAACTAAACATCCACCGTTTCTGGTGTGCAGGCTTATGCCCTTTTCATCAGCATGCAACAATGTTAATTATCAAAACACTAAGTTAGATTTCATCAAACCATAGTACATGTCTTTAAAATAAAAAAAGATCTTTGTTCCTCTGCCAATGTTTAAGACTCTTATCGGACAATTTTTCGATTGCGGTAGAATGATGTTCCCTTTATCTCTCTGACTGGCTTTTCGGTCCATGTGAAAACATCAAACATTTCTTTCAGTTTATGATTTAATATAAAAGGAACCAGCCTGTGACAGAGATTCCTTTTATTTAACCTGTTTGAATCTTATAAAGCCTTGTTTTTTGCTCCTGAGCATTTTATAAATGTTTAAAGAAAACATGATATGTAAATTAAAGACGGCAATAAAATAAACTCTAAAAGAATTTCAGTTTTCTAAAACAGGAAATATTCAAACCATGAATGTTGACTGGTGAGGAAAAAAAATTGTATTCGGTTTTAATTATGAATGTATTACAAAATCCTTATCAAAGTTCAAACTTAAAATTTATTGAGAAATTTATGCAACATTTGCTCTATCTGAGCTTGAGTTGTTTTGCATAGCAAGAGGTTTTTTCTCTCAGGGGGTTGCAGAGATGGATTTGTAAGATAAGAAAAAACAATTACCACGAAAGGTGTGTTGGTAAACCCAAATGCAAAGACAGAAGCGGCGAGTAGTGGTGATGATGTTTATTAAGCAGATGGTAAATGGCAAAAACAACTGGCAGTGGGCAGAACATATGTAACATGACAAAAAATTTGCTTTGGGGAAGAACATCTAGTCCAACGATGTAAAAAGCAAACTTAAAACCCTTACTGTTTGCTGCTAAAACTAGTGGGAGGGTTGAATATAACGGCTGCATAAAATTAAGCATTAATGTGTCGGGTGTTTTATTACCATGATATGGAGTTTACAGACAGGTGCGGACCATTGGTAGAGCCCCGGGTTTGTGTGGATGTGCACATATATTGTGTGAGATTCTGTGTAAATGTGTGTTTCGGTCTGAATCACTGGGGCTGAAAATGCCACCCTGGGGAAAAGGATAGATAGTCTGGGGATGCTGACAGCCTAAAGAGAAACTGATACATGTGGTTTACTCTTGTTTTTGTTTTGTTTTTCTCAACCACCTTCTTACAAACACACTGATTAATTAGCTGGTAATGCTGAATTTAAAAGATGATAAAGGGCGATAAACTGAATGAAAAAATATTTTGGGAAGCTATAGAGAATCCCCTCCCCTGAGCACATTAAAAGTAGCATTGTGTGAATGCTGAAATTACAAATTTAGTAATTAATCAGCCTTTTATTATTTGGTATGTTGCTGGTCATATTTGTTCCACGAAGAACATAAATGCCAAGATGTTTGCACCAGCATTTCAGGAAGCAGGCATTTGATTTCCTTGCAGCAAGGAGTTAAAGACTACGATGTGCATACAGAGGCAACCCAATTAAGAAGAAACAAGTCAGACTTTAAATTGAAGCCACCAGAACCAAGCTCTCACACTGATTCTGTTTATATCTATTTATAGACAGAAACTTTAGTTCCTGCAAGGTTCTAAAGTGTATCAACTATGAACATATTTGTGTTTTATCACTGCTTTTTTCAGAAGACTGCAGTCATGGTGGCCTCATCCAGCAGGGGCCTTTATCATGCAGTCACAGTTTTGATAGATGCGATATGGCTCACTGCCCAGGGCAACTCGATGTCACTGAGTGATATTTGGAAAAACAAGAAAGAGAAAGATGTAATTTGTGTCCTCAACCTGTTTCCTGCTGTTTATTTGTATATCCAGGCAATAATAGGTGAGGTTCTACCAGATATGCGCATTCATTTAACAATAAGAAGTTCGGTTGTGCTCAATCATTGGCTAATTATGCTAAAGTTGGTGACAAATTTAAGGTTTACAAAATATAGAATCTACAATTAAAATTTTTTTTTTTATTATTATTGTAAAAATAGAGAAAAAGAGCATTCCAAAATCTTTCTTTGTATTATTGCTGCATTATATTAAGGCGACAATAAAAAAACACATGCAGATGCTTCGTACTGCATAGGTTTCAGATTCTTTAGATTGCAAAACATTTACTTGTTAAAGCAAAAGAATGTGTTTTCTTTGCTTTCTCAAAATTCTTTTAAACTGTAATACAATCTGAATGTTTCCATGAGATTATATGTATATTTAAAATCCCACAAATTATTGAATTTCTTTTTTCTTTCTCTGTACTTTAGGTTATTTTGAGTGGAAGTGACAACAGATACACCCTCAGAGGCCTCAGCCCCTCCACTAAATATGAAGTCCTGTTGACGGCCATATTTAAAGATGAATCTGAGAGTGACACGGTCTCTGTTACAGAAACAACATGTAAGTGTGAATAGATGTGCCTTTAACAGACGGCTTTTAGATGAGACAGCTTCTTTTTTTTTTTCATATCTTCCTACCGGTTTGATGACTATTCCCTTCTGAGCATTTTTAATTTGTGAGTCAAAGTGTGAGAAATTATCAAGACATTTATTTTGTTGATTTTTGGCATATCTTAGCAGAGAAAAATCTATTTTTTACTGATGATGATTAGTGGCAGGTTCCTCTCAAATTGGCTAATGTATTGGCACGCAGCATTGTTTAGCATTTGTTCAGTGGTACGATCTCTGATTTTTACTCTCTGTAATTCTCCAGTGGCTAAAATAACGATTCCAACCACAACCACAGGTAAGATGTGTAAAAGTTGGACATAAAAATATCTAAACACATCCAACAAAAGGTGCCTGAACATTACATACAATGCATGTTAGTGTCATTTCCTTTTTTAGTTTAGCTATAAATCACTCTTGAACTCTTTTTGTTATAATCCTGCCAGCATGTGTCCACTCGGCTGGGCAGTTTTAATCATGGCCTGGGGCAAGGTAGCTGTTGGATCCATCCATCCATCCATCCATCCATCCATTCATCCATCCATTTATTTATTTTCCAACCTTCTTAGTCTTGTGGGGTCACGGGGATCTGTTGCCTTTCCTCAGCTGGCATTGGGTGAAAGAAGGGGTGCTGTTGTCTGTAGATCGATTAAAAAAACAAAATTGGTTCATAATATTGTCAAAGTAGAACTGCAGTACTAGAAAGAGCATCAAGCAATTGTTCTTATTTAGTTCAAAAGGCAGATTTGCACTCTGGTACAACAAGAATTGGTAGATGGAACGGCATTACCAAATCGTATCTAGCAGAAGCCTTGAATTTAGATTTAAGTTAATATGACTCCCCATCCAAATTGGGTTGGTTGAGATGCTGCTAATGACACCCACATTTGCTTCTCAGATTACCTACATTGCACAAATTATTGTCTTGTTTTGTATTTGTTTTGTTTTAGTTTTGTTTGGTTTTGTATTTTCTTCCTTCGTTCATAGGTCCAGCTGCCAGCGACACAAAGGTTGTACATTGCAAACTTTGTGGATTCGGCTTTTGTGATTGCAGTATACTCTTCTGGAATGTTGGGCCGAACGATCAGATGGGAGTTTTTTGACCGGTTAAACTATGAAAAAGTATCGATTAAACAACTCAATTTAGTTCAAACTACAAAATATTTTTATTGCCATTGTCCAACACCAAGCTGGCTAAGGAAACAATGTTGGTTTGCTCCCAAGCAGACATGAGTTTTGTTCTTAATGTGTCAGCAGTGCCAATAAATAACTTTTCCCAGAGAACGCAGTTTTTCACAAAGCATGGACTTTTAAGTTTTGTCCTTGTTTGTTGATGTTTTTTTTTTTTTAAGTCTTTGCCCATCACTGCTTTAGATCCTTAGTTATAAACTGCAATCTTAAGCAGCTGTTTAGCATTACATGCATACACACATACAGTCCACTCTATCATGTATTCTATGCATGTATAACTACCTCTAATTTTCTAATTCCTATTTTAGGTGGTACACTATTAAAAACTACATTTAGCTTTAAATTAATAAACTGGGTTTTATTTGTGATTTCACAGTGACACGAAAGGGTGTGAAAAACCTTTCCCTGAGGGGTGAGACGACCCAAACATTAGATGCTGCCTGGGAGCTGGAAGACCCTGATGTGGAAAGCTACAAGATTTCCTACTCTGACCTCAGTGGGAACCAAGAGGAGGAAATTGTAAGTTATTCAAGTTGTGAGCAGTCACTGAATCAGAAAGCTATGTACTAACATTTTATTAAAGGTTCCAATGTAAGTAAGTGATGTGTGTAAGGCCGATGTGTGTTTTATGCTTTTTTAAGAAGCATTTCCAAATCTACGTGTAGCTTTTGTCCTTGTGGGTAGTAACAGGCTCATTCGGATGCTAGTGAATCATGCAGCAACATCTTTCCTGCATAATTCTGAACACTAAACGTGTGAAACAGACAACACTGAAGTAGTGTCTAGAGGAAAACCATTGTTATTTAAAACCTTCATTTTCCTGGATGGCTCTACAGTCGTCACTGCCGGGTCATGCGCTGCAGCCAGAAAACTGATTACACTTCTAGCCGCAGTCCACTCAGCCTCTCCTCCTGATCCCCGTGTCCCTCTGAAGAGCCCTCACGCTCAGTGCCATGTACTGACCCTGATCACTAATGCACACCCAAACACGTCCACACAGGCCTTCCTCCCCTTCTGTCCCCTTGCCCCCATGTTTTTCTGATTTGCTCTCTCTCTTGGCTTTCCTCTCTCCACTTCCCTCTTTCTTTCTTTTAATTTTCCAATGTGGTGTCAGGCCTGTAGAAGATGGAGAGGCCAGGCCAAGCCAGAAGACATCCCATTATCTTTTCTGTAGCCATTTAACTCAGTGGAAGCAAAGATGGAGGGCAGTTGGGAAAAAAGAGAAAAAAAAAGAACTATAAAGCACTGCTGGAAAGTAAAGCAGTCACTAAACAAAATCTGCAGAACAATAAAGGGCGTTTCAAATCATAGCTCTTCACTAATTTAATATATTTTTTGTTTGTTTTGTTAAGGATGATTAAAAGAAAATTGGAATTGCTATTTTTTTTGCACCTCTTCTAAAGTGCCTTTCATTCAGCTGGAGCGTCAACTTGACACCCTACAGTTTGCATATAGAAAACAGCTAAGAGTGGATGGTTTCATCCTGTGCCTGCTCCAATGAGTCCAATCATACGTGCTTGTACAGGGAGGAGTTGTGGGGATTTGGTGTATGGACTTTTCAAGTACATTCAACATCATCTGCCACCTCTTGCTTCATAACAAGCTTGAGAATGTGGTGGTTGATTTTTCCATTACCTCCTGGATCCTGGTGAAGTGGCCAAAGTTTGTCAGGCTGGAGAACTGTGTTTCAAAGATGACTGAGGGCAACACTCGGGCTCCACAGGGGAGTTGGTTTTAGCTCCTTCACTGTTTACATTTTACATTTCTGAGTTCTGCCACCTTCAGTGAACAAACAACTGACTCCTGCTGATTACTTGAAGGAGAAGATCCAGCCGGTCATCATCAATTGAGATGTCATCAAAGAGGTGCACACATAAATACCTTTGAGAGGGGTGGGGGTAGCACCTTGACAACTAGCTGGACTTTCTACCTCTACAGCAGACTCAAGTCTTTTGATGGTTGCTGTGTAAGGCTGCATATGTTTTATCAGTCAGTCCTTACTAGGGTTTTGTTGTATGCACTAGTCTGCTGGGGGAGCAGAATGACAGATGGCAACATAAAGCAACTGGAAAGACCGGTGAAGAGACCTGGCTTTGTGCTTTGCAACAATCGGGACTACCTGATGAATGTGGTGGCAAGCATGACTAGCAGCCCTGAGCTACCCATCATAAATAATAGTTACCGTTGCCTCCATAACACCTTGATAGGGCAGAGAAGCAGCTTCAATGCACTACACAAGTGAGAGGTTCTTAAGGTATTGAATCCCCATTGCCATTAGTTGGTACAACAAGTTGGCTAAGGCAAAGGGGGCTCATGTACTGGACTGCAGTCTGTTTTGTGTCTTGCTTTCCAGTTTTTTTTATTGCAATATGCCTTGTTTATTGGACCTTTTGTCTTTTATTTTATTTTTATTATGCCTTCTGAGCTGCTGGATACCTGAATGTCCCTTTAGGGTAATAACAATATAATAATAATCTGTCTATTTAATTTGCAATATTAAACTACAAGTGGCATCGTTGATTAAAGTGTCCTGTCTTTTGCCAGATTAACCATCATTTCAAAACAATTATTATATATTTTTTTTCAACTGTCTCTATAATTCAGGAGTAATTACTGGCACAATCTGGATGTGCAGATGTCCATATCACTATTTATGTCTTTTTGTGTACCTAGATATCCGTTGGTGGCGGTCCGAACAGCGTAGTCCTTCAGCTTTTATTACCAGACACGCAATACAAAGTTACGGTAACACCAGTGTACGTTGATGGAGGAGATGGCATCAGCGCTTCTGCTTTGGGTTCTACATGTAAGCTTAAATATCCTGAAGACACTTTTATAATTACAGTCCCCAAAACAGTCACCAATAGAGAGCATCACAGCTCATGGAGTATGTTTTCTCAGTTTTCCTTCTTTTTAGCAAAACGCATCAGTTAATAAAAGCAATAAGACAAGAAGAACTTTCTATCTTTGCAACCTAAAACACAAAAATAGCATTTTGTCCTTATTATTGGCACTTGTTTTCAGTCATGTAAAGGAAATTAAAAACTATGGAAACCCCAACACAAAGAAAATACTAGCAAAAGTATCTTTTTATTATGCTCTTCCACCTTTTTACGTTTATGACTGCTTAAACTCAAAGGCAAGGAGAAATGTGTTACTGCTATGTGGTAAGAAGCATGATCATCCTTAAAAATACCTAATCTTCATGATAATAATCATGAGACAAGTATCTGAAGTTTCAATCTCCAACTCGTTATTCACTATAGAGGTAGTGAAATCTGTTCTGCTACTTTAACTGAAATTCTGCGCAGTGATGGAAAGCAGTACGATAATTCCCATCTCATTATACAATATGTTCCTATTGGACAGAAAACTGGGATATATTGTGTAAATTAATTTTATATCTGGACTTTGATAACTAAACACCTGATATGTTCCGTATATCCTTTTTCTTACATGATGTGTTTTATCTTTGCTTTTTTTACTTCAGTAATTTAGATCAGTCAGGCTATAATATCAGCCTTGGCTGTAATTGGGTACATTTAGGTTTGTATTGTGAATAAGGTCCTTATTGCACACTCCCTCTACATGAAATTAAATAAAAGTTTTCTAATCCTTGTAGCTAACGGCACTTATTTTGTGACCATGTTCCCTGCCATAAATAAAAGTTTTTTGTTTTTACAAAGTAAAACAACTCTCCCCCAAAATCCTCCAGAAGTAGTTATTTTATATCTTCTTTCTTCTAGCTTAATATGCATAGAAAGTTTAAATTATTAACAATGAGTTTGTTTTAAGGTTTCCTATTTTTCTGTTACTGGAAATATGCAGGTTTAAGTTTTGGAGATGCTACACAAATTGTATGTTAATTGATGTTCCTGATTGAGAATATGAATTAACATGATGAGAAAGACTGATGCTTTGTCTTAATAATGATTCATTATCCCAGCTGCTTCTTTAATAATAAAATTATTAAATTAGTCCAACAGATTTTCCTTAATATGATAATACACAGTGAAATAAAACGTTAGATTAAACATGTCATTTTTAAAGTTGTTTAACTAATCATCAATCAAATAAAACCTTAATTGTCGCAGACTATTTAGACATAAATGTATCCTTTGAGAGCATTTCAAGAATCTGGTGTTAAATACCCCCTAAATTAAGTGCTTAAGAGTTTCAAAACCTTGTAATGAGTCTTTTTTTTTGTGACACGATGTCAGCAAAACTGAGTACTTCTTGATTTTGCATGCTTCACATGTAGCTTTTAGGTGAATGAAATTTGTGCTTTTTTATTTGCGGTCACAATGTGTTTAACTGCATGCATGAAATTAGTTGCTATCTGGACAGAATCAGAGAAACTCAACTTTTAGGATCTATTTAATACTGTTAAGCACCAAATTGTACTGTGTAGTAGAAAACATGCTGATCTTCTCTGCAGCATTCAAGTCAGGTTCTCTTTTGTTTTTCTTGTTTTGGTAGTGCCTCTCTTATCTCCTGAAAATCTGCGTGTGTCAGAGGAGTCTTACAATCGCTTCAGGGTCTCCTGGGATTTGCCTCAATCTCCAACCGAAGGTTACAGGATTGTCTACAGACCCGTCTATGGTACACACACACACAGTTGTATTTTCTCTATCTTGCAAGGACTTTACATTGACGTCTATTCATTTGTCAGGAATTTCTACAGTCTAACTCTAAACATAACCATTACTAGTACATGCCCTACACTAAATCTAACTAACTCAATTGATACCACAGTCAAACGCCCAAGTCATAACCCAAAAATATATTTTGTACCTGTGGGGATCAGGCTTTGGTCCCATTGAGGAACACTTGGTCCCCACAAGAACAGTATTTGTTAATGGTCCCCACAATTTAGCAAATACTTGTCCACACACAAAAAGACTGACTGGGATCGAAAACAGACATTTAAAGCTTTAAAAATCCCAGCAACAAAGAGCTGAAATATGCTCATCACATCTATCTCTACCCTTTCATTGAGACATCATTAAATGCCCATTGATACTAGTCTGCCCTACATCTGGTGCCACTTGCTTCACCAAGACATCGATCTGGTTTTTTTACAGTTTCCAACTTTGTTTTTCCTCATCAAAAAACAATAATTTTATCTCAAAGAGCAGCTATAGGCAAAAAGGAAGAATTAAGGTTATTTAAGGAATAATGAGAGGAAGAAAAATGAGAAGTCCTATACAGACCTGACCTTTTTCTACTATATCCTGTTAGAGTATATTAAATTTGAGAAAAGGCTCATGTTCATATGATATTTTCTTTCTACTTGGCCTATTTTGCAGCCATGTTATAAACATGTTCAAACAAGAAAGTTCTTATACCTCCTGTTAATAAATATGTTTTTGTGGTTTCCTGTGAGGTTTATATTTCATTTTTAAGCATCAATGCTCACATAAAAAGTGCTTATTAGCCTGGTGCCAGTATATCTTTTGAATTTTCAAACAAAAGATTTCAGTTTCTCATTCTTCTTATTCTCAGAATTATTTTGTGTTAGTCATTCACAATTTAAGAATAAAAGTACTAAAAGTGAGCAATCCTTTCACGTTGTAAGCCTGAAATTTTGGAATAATCTGTACCAAGGTTGTGTTTGCTTGAATTCTTGGATTCTTTTGAAAATCTCCCTTCTGTCCAGCATTTGCTTAGAAATATCCTGGCATTGAAAATTGTTTAGATTTATAAAGAATCATTGATTTATTCTTCTTTAACTATCCAGAAAGAATTTTCCAAATTTTTGATTAAACAGTAACTGACATCTCTTTGAATGGAGTGAATACATGTTTCCATGTTGTTTTTGTGTTTTCCTGCATTTAAGTATTAAGAAAAACGTAAACTTCTGGTCTGCTTTGTGTTTTTTTATTTTTTTACATGTTTTTTTTTCTTGTTTTAGTTCAAAGCCCACTTTTGGAGACAACAGTAGGTGAAGATGTGAACTCAATTCTCCTTCTCAATCTTTTGAGTGGGACGGAGTACGGTGTCCAAGTGACGGCTATCTATCCAGCAGGACCAAGTGAACCACAGCTTATTAATGCAAAGACACGTAAGCATTTATTTTAGACCCACCTCAGAAATTCATGTTTCTCTTCAGAGAAGTGAAAATTAAATAAACTGTAGGAAGCTACATGTGAAACCCTAGAATATTTTTTTTTTACCATATCCATATTCACATCTATGCCAAAAAAATAAATAAAGGATTTGTAAAAATGAGATTTTACCAAAGGATTTAAAAAAATTATTACTCTAAGAAAGATTATAGCTTTTTGTTGCAACATACAGCAGGATGTAGATCAATGTGTTACATTTTGGGAAGTGAGTAGTTTTATTTTCATTTTACAATCCGCACAAAAAACTCTTTTAATTAGTGTAAAACAAGCTTCAGCTGCCTGTATCCTACATACTGTTTAACACTTCCACCACAACCAAGTTGTTAAATGAGTGAACAAATTTTCTCAAATAGATCCTTGCAGAAATATTCATACCGTGTCAACTTTTCTACTCATTAATGTATTTATTGAAGTTTAGTAACAGACCAACAACAAAGTAGTCTAAAAACATTTTTTTTATCATTTTTATAAAAATTAAAAAAATATATGTTGAGTAAATTTGTTCCAAACTCTCTTGAGTCAGCACTAAATTAAATTTAAAAGTCTTACAAGTTGTGTCTCAACAGCTTTGTACTTCTAGGTACAGATTCGCCATTGATTTTATGTCTTTGCTTTGTTTTGATATAAAACACATTATAATAGCTATGGCTGTATATCTCATGTCATCCTGCAATTTTTTACCATGAGTTTCTCAGTAATTAACTTCATCCATCCTCCCTTCAATGTTGACCAGCCTTTTTGAAGCAGTTGAGGAGAAGCACCCCTTCAGCAGCTGCTTACAAGTTTAACTATAACTATAACTTTAACTATACAAGCCCTTCAATAAACAAGTCTACTAGATGTTGTGTCTTTCTGTCACAGTTTTGTTTCTAATTATTATATGTCAAAATGCAGAAAACTTCAAGGGGTATAAATGATTATTCTGATCCCAAGTAACCATTGGAAGAGAATCAGATTATTAACAAAATATTTTTTCATAAATCTGTTAGATTTGCGATGATTCAAAAATAGGTTGTATAACTAAAAAGTCACCAGATCATTTTTATATTACTTTTCCACCATTTAAGTTCTGGGATGAAGAGACAAGGTGACCATGTAAGGACAGACACTGTCATTCTAGAAAAGCACAACTGTGTAGCGCGCATATTAATTGCCTGCTTATACCATGCAAACTAAATTACATTGAGATCTTCGCAAAGAGTCAGATAAGAACAAGGATATTAATATTTCCAGATTTATTTCAGAAAGTGAGAACAATTCTTTCTGCATATAGATTTGAAATCAGCGTCTGGACTAAGACCTCTTATCTCTGATCTAAAACAACCAGAAAACATAATGAAAAGACTAACAGGGATATTACATAGAAGGAAAATATAATGCTGCATTTACTGCACAGTAGATTCCTCTAATGTTGATTCAGCTTTTTATTCAATTATGACTACTTCTTGGTATAAAACTAATTACATTCATAGTATTGGTTTAGGGTATTTTTTAAATTTCTATTGTCTTATTAAATCAACTCTAAATCTTTCCCCGTTCCCTCATACATTCGTCCATACATGTGTATACACCACAGTGCAATTTCTTTATCATCACTCTGTTGATAACGATTAATCCTCTATTCCTTGCTGTATTGTCATCTTATTTGCCTATGTGACATAAGAATTTGCTGGATTTGTACCTGTTTACTTTTCAATTGAGGAACACATTTATTTTTCCTTTTGCATTTTCCTAAAATGGTTGTTTTAGGATATTTACCTTGGGTACTCCCACTGCTGTGTAATCTTGGAAACCATGGAAGCCGATAGGCATGTTTGTGCTAAATAAATTGCGCATGGTAGCATGCAAAATAAAAAAACTAGTTAATTGAGATTGTAGAATTTTGTCTTGGTCGTGCATTTTCAGAACAAGCAATCACTGTTTTACTCTGCAAATCATTTCATGGTTTTTTGGGGGTTTTGTTACATACTTTTTTGCTCTTTTAAGAAACTAACAAAACATTTAGATTTCTACACTTCGAGAGTTCAAGAGTGAACTACAAATGTAACTAATTTAAAAGTCACAGAAGTTGATTTTCTAATTACTACCACAGGTCAAATTCAGACATTCACATTAATCATTTATTATGCAGTGTATCTAGCTTAACCATTAGCTTTCATTAGTTTCTGTTATCATGTATGCATATTCACTGGCATGTTTTCTATTCTGTCCAAGCACACATACCAACAAAATGCTTTCTCTCCTCTAAAGGGTTTTACTCAAACAAAATTGCATAATGCCTTGTAGGGGATAGCTCACGTTTAAGCCTAATTAGTATTTTAGATGCCTTTTAAATTTTACTGCCAGTTTTATCTAATTTAAAGGGAGCAAACATGCTGCTGGGTTTTTTGTTTATTTTGTTTGTTTTTTGAGTGCATCAGAAGGTGCTCAGGAATAATTCTGTAATCTAAATATTCAAGTTGATGTTAAAGATGGTTAAGTGTCACATTGTTTTGTTACGTAATCAAAAAGAGACAGAAGATATTCCAAAAGCAAAGCTAAACATAGATGGATTACAACAAATCAAAACTACAGAAATGGAGACATTGAGTTGAAGAAAAACAATGGGGAATAAATGCTAATAAAGTAAACAACTAAAATAAAACAAAAATTAAGGCAGATTATGACAGCAAAACAATATTCTAGCAATGTCCTTCGTACCACCGCTACCGATGTTAATAGTTTCAAGGTGTAAGCCAAATCATGGGATCTCAACTAACCTATTGGAGTCCAGAGGAGTAGCAACCTCAGGAGGTTATGAGCCAAAATTCATTTTGACAGCCTAAAGGTTCCTGGGGACATACAATTTAGACTGATGGAACTAAATGTGAGCCTTTGTCTCTGAAACATCTGCTTTACATTTACATTTACCTTTACGTTTTTCTTTCAAAGAAAATGTTCCACAAATTAAACTCTTAAACCTACTATGAAACATAAAGGTGGAAGTCAGTTCTTTTCATTAAATTAAAAGCTTACGTAAAATGTTCCTAAATTGAGAATAAATGAGTTGAGTCAGTTTTTTTAAATATTGTAGAGATCTTTCTTTTTCATTTTTTGGAAGGTTACCAACAAGTTTGTCCCTGAGATACACTTTTATGTCACTGAATCTGATTTAAAGCAATAAATGTATGCCACATACATTATTCAGTGGTATTTAACATAAGGCACCTGCCTCCCAGTATATATCCATTTTTTATCAGCAGGTTCAACTAATAGGAAGCAAAGCAGGCAAGTGGCTCCTTGGAGACAAGCTTTCCTTACTACACGTTAATTCAAGTGAAAACAAGTTCCTGTTTTTTTATTTAATTTGCTACTCTGCAGTTTCCTGCATTCAACAACAGTATTTTGTAACAAAATATCTACAGCCCAACTTATTTTCTTGTTTTGATTTGCTTCTTGCTCGGCCTTGCTGAATTTGACATGGAAATATCAATTTATAGTTTTAATACTTTTGCGGATCCTGCAAAACTCAATAAAGTATCCAAAAAAAACACGAAACAGAAAAGATGCCTCTTTTTACCCCCTATAATTCAACCGTGACTCAAATGTCTGGTATTTATCCTATCATTCCAGGAATGTCTGTATTATTTGTTCTCATTGCACATTAAATGCAATGTTCATTCTTAATTTGAGCATCCCCTTGTCATCAGTTTATTTTATTATTATTCTTTTTTTTTTGTGTGTTAATACAGGCAGACAGTTGTTTCACATTATCTTAGTCTGTCTGTATTTGAATCTATTTTTTTTCCTTCCAGAAATATAAAGTGGAATCAACCTCTGTTTGTATGTGTCTCACTCCAGTTTTCCTTGGCGTCTCTGGCTTGTCAACCTACCAGGTGAATCCGAAAAGCATGTGTGTTCAGTGGCAGCCTCTTTTTCATGCCACATCATACCGGGTCTCCATACAGTCAACACTCAGTAAGTACATACAGTGATGGACGCTCCCTTTTGAAAACGCTTTCCTAGTAAATCTATAAGCCAAAGTTAGTTCAATTGCTGTTAAAAAATGAGTCAAAACTCATGAAATATGGGTTTAATTTAAAAGGATGCTTTAAAAAGTTGCTTAGCTGCACAAACATTTTATGAAGATTTTTTAACAACACTATAAGCATCATCAACAAGAATAACTTCTGAAATCTCCGCTCAGTCACGATGTTCAGAATTTAAATTAAATTAAACAGGTTGTTTCTTTAATGTTTGTTAATGTGCCTGTTGCTTTGTGGATGTACAGTTTGGCACCATAATAATTTATTTTCCAATATCATTAAGGTTTTACCATTCGTTTGAATACATGATGTTGTGACCCTTAGGAAATAGTTTTTTGTAGACAGTAGTGTTTTATGTATCTATCCATAAATTGTTCATACCGCAGACAGAAGTCTACAAAATCCAATCGAGAGGTGTTGGCTCTAGGGATGAAATTTGATAAACACAGACAAAATAACTCAACTATCTAAGCACATAGGTGACCAGAAACAATAATAATGACAAAAAAACAAGAAAAACACCCATGTCTTATCAAAAGTAACACAAATGAAAAATTATAAGTTAATTTGGGTTATTCCATTTGATAAATCATAAACTCTATTCAGAAATTAGTATACAGTTTTTTCATCTTTACCTGTTTAAACATATTCAAAAGGATTTTATTTCCAAGAGAAGGTGAGGAATGAACAAATCTAATATAATAACATATTCATGTACTTTGGTGATCTATGTACAAGAAACTATTCCAAGTTAACATGAATAATGATGTGATGACAAGTTTTTTGTCATACAGTTTTCCTCAGTATAGTGTAAGCATAACCCAATTTGCTTTTTCATTTCTGCCTTTTAATAATGTGAAGTTTACCTGCTTCCTCAATAATGTTATAATTCTACTGGTGAAGTTCCACTGACAAAGCCCCATTAAATAAATACATATTTATATTTATGTTTGGATAGAACAAAGGGATGTTTTGTTCAGACGTACCACCTTTGGACTTTGAGTTCTTTAACACAGGGGTGGAAATATTTGGGAAATATAAGACAATGCCTCACGTTTAACACCTTTAAAATCCAACAAAAAAACTGGCTTACATGAAATTCAACAATGTTTCCATTGAACCAATAACACAAAATTACTCCACTTTACCCTGTTTAACAATATGTATTGTAATTTTTGAATTTTGGAAGATACAAAATTTTAAACCTATTTATTTTTATGCTGGCTTTACACAACTGCCAAAGGGACTTGTAAAATGTTGATTAAAGTATATTGTCCTTTGAAAAATAAATAAATGTAACATTTTTAGACACATTGCTTATCAGTTAAGGAAAACAAATGTAAAGCTAGTATAAAATATTATTGCTGCTTTTTTTTTACATTGTATATAGTATATACAGGCCAATCAGTAATCTACATATTTATATCTTACTGTCTAACATTAAATCAGACTAAATATTTCTTTTTTCAAGTCAGTCAGGATTAACAGGATTTTATTTGATTGTCTCAATAATGCAAGATTTACTCCATTCCTTCTAAAATAACAAGTGTAACTATTAGAGTTTGTTCAACATCTTGCTCATACAAACTTTAGTTTAAGGTCAGATTGTGAGAAAAAATGCTTTTCCTTTAATACAGTGTGTTTACACATCTTGTTTCACTGTAATTGCAAAAAAAAACAAAAAAAAAACAGATATTCTATGTGAGCCAGCTTTGCCTTAAACAGTAATATTCTGTGTGACAACTACCACATGCGCAACAACACCATGTTTCCACGAGCACCATACAAACACTTTTTTTGTTAATAACTGTTAATTTTCAACACAAATAATGTGCATCTAGTTTGCATGACCATGAGGGCAATTTTACGGTCTTGTTAATTTTGTACCACTGACCAGACTTGAGCTCTGTGCCACACAGTTTTATTACTTTTCTTTGCCAAAATCCTGCTATAAAATGATCTGGTGCAATAACAGAAGTGTATATCTGTAATTAGCATTTCACTTAAAATAAACTGAGTGACCTTGCAAGTAAGAGAATAATGTGAGTGGCCACCAGCACACCTATGACTAAGCAGAAGGAGCTGTAAGCCTCTGCATACAGAGGTTTCTGGGTTCTTTATGGGAGAGTGGCAGTGAAAAAAGCCTCTGCTGAAGATTACTCATATCAAGGCTTAACTAGAGTTTTCCAGAAGGACATGGGAAACTCCACAGTCAAGTTGAAATAACATAACCTGGAATGTGAAGAACACGTCAGACTCTCATTCAGGTTTTTAAATTAAATAAAAAAATTAAAAAAGGTTCAATAGTGACACTAGCATATCCTTAATGAAAGATTTGCTTAAGTCTTCTCAATATGTTTCCATAAGAGGATGAGTAAGAATTTCTGATATGACAGAAATTATATAATAATTAAAATCACAAGTGTTTTAGGCTTGTTTGTTAACCCACCTAGGTTTTTTGGAGTTTGACATAATAAAAATGCGCTCTCTTACATCATTTTTCCTTTAAGGCTATACCATTTATTTAAATTCATACAATGGTGTTTATGAGATAAGATTGTCTAGGAGCAATATAAGAAAACACTATTCTGTATACTTCTTGCTACAAACTGATTTAATTATTTTAATTTAAAGACAATAGTTATATGGCTTAAATTTTAAGTTGTTCATGCGATGTATTTTGAGAATTGCAATCGTTGGGATACCAAGCATTAGTAAAGTAGCAGCCTAAGAGTGTGGGAAATCTGTAAATCTTTCACAACCTGAAAATACAGTTTCCTTTCTTACAATGACAGTATTCATAAGGGCAAGTATTGCCAGCATGACCTGGTAGTGCATTGCGTACTTAATATTAATATGCATTTTGTGTTTCTAGTTTAATGTCATTATTTAAATTCTTTAGTATATATATTATATGGGGTTTTATGGAGGTTAGATATTATCCATACCCATCTTATTTTGATCTATAGGCCAGCTGTAGGGAGTAGCCTACCTAAACAGTTGTTGCGTCATTGGTTTAATGCAGATCCAGTCTGAGAACATCATCTCTTGTCAAACAGTATCTTGAGCTTGTTTTTTTGTATTTATTTCAATCTTTTGATTGCTTGCAGTTGGTCAGAGACAAGAACTAAACCTGGGAGGTTCCGCTTCACGCCACTGTTTCTATGACCTCACTCCCAGTAGCCAGTACCAGATTAGTATTTACACAAAAATACAAGAAATGGAAGGACCGTCTGTATCCATTACTGACCTGACACGTATGTATGCTTGCTTTTATTCTCACAAGAAAAAAAAAATGCTTTCAAACCCATTCATCAATCATGACTTACTCTGATTTAAGCCCTGTTCCTCCTCCCTTTAGCTTCTTTCTGCAATGCATTTCTTTTTGCTCTGCAATATGTTGTACTTGCTAAAGCTGCCTCTTAGTCCATCATGTCTTTATCTGCTTTTGAGAAGACGGCTTCTGCTGTTGTAGTAATTGGTCAGCTGATGAACTAAGCTGAATTTCACACTCCATGAATAAAAGGTTCTCACCTTACAACTAGGGTTAGAGAAAGATGAATAGATTAAATATACACAATCTCACATATTCACACATACACACAGGCAGACACACACATTCCCTCTTTAATAGAGAGCAGAAATGGGGGATTAGTTTAACATTTAGCTCAAGGGTTTGCTTTTAGCAAGAAATTGTAAAGTTCAGTAAAAGTTATTGTTAGAAAATAGTTATTTGCATCCGTAGTAAGTTCACTTGAGACTGATCTACTGTTAACTCTAATCATTTGTATTTAGGGAGGTGAATTTTTTTTTTGAACGAGATCATTCTGATTGTACAAAAATATTATTGCTGTCCTGTATTTTCCATACTGTCTTTTGTTTATACAACTAATTGATAGTATGCCAATGTAATTTTATATGGAGAATGAAGAATGTCAATAATACAATAAATGTAATATGAAATATTTATTGAGTTGTTTAGAAACATTTTATTAAATATATAAATTAATACATGTACTGTAAATAAACGTATGGCTTTCATATTAATAACCTAGGATTTCAGTTTTTGTAGATTGGAAGGAAATGGTCTTGAAGCAGCCAGGATCTTACTATAGCTCCCCTAAAAACATCCACTACGTTTCAGCACAGGAACACAGAAAACAGTTTGTTGAATGATAAAGTAATTGTGTCAAGTTAAATCAATACATTAGATATATCACGTTGGAATACATTACATTTAGAAATAGAATTGAATGTATGTTTAATTAAATATTACAGTTTTTATTTCCACATTTTAGTAATTTATTCATAAGTTATTTATTTTCATTTAAAATTCTTTACTCCTCACAATTGCCACGCAGCCTCTCTGCAATTACATTTTCTTCTTTGCTGAAATTTCTGGAAAGGCCAAAGTTAAATTCTGATAAAAATTGGTTCCTTCATTTCTTTACTGTGCTTCTAAATTAAATAATCTGGGTGCACAAATAAGCTACTTATATTTATAGTTGGCAGATAAACTTTCTGACGATATAGCCTTTTGACATTGTTGTGTTTTGTGTTGTATTCTCTGTGTGGATATAAAAATGTAGTGTCAGAGCCCACTGCAGCTCCAACTGAACCACCCACCACAGAGCCCACTCCCACCATCCCACCGGCCAAGGAAGGTAATCTTGACAAGCCCCATAAAGAACAATCTGTCCTATGGATGCAATATTTTGACTAGACATCTTCTGAAGGGTGTTTTATTCAAATTTACACAACAATTAGGTCAGGGATTTTGTAAAGAAAACAAAGACTATATATATATGTATATATATATATATATATATATATCTTTAAAATCTCATCAAAAGAATATCCTTAATCTTGCATAAAATCATTGAATAATTTATAAAAAATATATGTACCAAAGTTAATTAACAAGTTAAACTTTACAGGAGGGCCAATGACAGCTGTACACAGTAAAATCTGTACTCCCCAGTTAACACTCTAAGAGTTTATCTTAACACTCTCAAAGTGTCTATATGGGTCCACACCTTACAGAGTTAATTTAACACTTTTTCAAGTGTTGGAACCTTTACACTAAGTTAGAGTAAATTTTACTCTTTTTGGAGTTAAAATTTGACACTGCCTAACACCAACCAGAGTTAGGTTTTTTTAACACTTCTATGTAGTGTTAGTATTTGACTCTCTGAGAGGACCATTTCTTAACTACAGTGTTACTACCATAACACCTAAAGTGTCAATATAATAATTTTTTACAAATTATATATATACATCCATACATACGTGTATATAAATATATATATGTATATATGTATGTATGGATGTATATATATATATATATA
>JAVLVB010000117.1:204267-218409 GCA_032876305.1 Orestias chungarensis | reverse complement strand
CAGGTGTCGTCTCAAGGCACTTCACAGAAAATCAATTAAAATCAAAGATACATTCTAACAAATCAATTTGAAAAAGTTTCCAATCTAAGGAACCCCAGCAGATTGCATCGAGTCATTGACTTGCAGCATTCACTCCTCTGGAATCAGCAGGCAGAAACAATGGCTTGTGTTGTCGTTGACTTTACAGCAATCCCTCATATTCAGCATGCATGTAGCAACAGTGGAGAGGAAAAACTCCCCTTTAACAGGAAGAAACCTCCAGCAGAACCAGACTCAGTACAAGCAGCCATCTGCCACGACCGACTGGGGTTTGAAAAGACAGAAAGCTAAATTAGAAGCACAGGATACTGTTTCTAACAGCAGTTGTAGATCGTCACTGGAAGCATCTCAGCCCATGTTCTCATCCAAGAAGCTGTCTCAGCTTACAGAACGCCAGCCCAGGTGTGGTTACTATTGAGAGAAGAACACTAAGAGAAAACAGAAGGTTAACAAGGTTGAAATAACGGTAACTAAGTAGATTGGACAAAGGAAGAAAGTAGCAGAGAGAGAAGTGGTCAGATTGTCCTCCAGCAGTCTAAGCCTATAGCAGCATAACTATAGAAAAACCTAAGTAACTTAACCCTATAGGAGACATTTGATATAAATCTGTTACATTTATTAAAATGTGATCAGACCATACAATGTGCAAACCTTATGTAACCTTCTGATATAGTGCTAAAACCTTCAACGTGACATGCTTGTGTTACAGACATTTTTCAGTGTGAAGGTTGTAAATTTTCTTACCTTCGCCTGTGAGGCAGATTTTCAAAATCTTAAACATGTTACCCATGTAAAATGGTAAAAGGGCTGAACCTGTATGGCACCTCATTCACACACATTCATACATTGAATGAAGTAAGTTATTACATTGTAACCACAGTCTTAGAAGAGGCTGCCGTGCACTGGCACCACTGCTCCTTCTGACCACCCCAGCATGCAAGCCGGGTGAAGGATCTTGCCTAAGGAAACAAACAAAGGCAACCCACCCGTCACAGATTGAACTCATACCTACTTGACCAGTGTTACACTAGTAATGTTTTTTTTTTTACTTTTCCAGTTTAAGAATTAAATATAGCAAAAGATTATGCTCTTAAATCCCATGGTTGTCGTTTACCTTAGATTTTTTCCTGCTACCTCCTTTTTGGGAGCAGTGTGAGGTAAAATAATAATAAATAATCGCCATTGATTCTGGTAATAAAATTCTGAAGTTTCATTTTTCAAACTTAAAGTTTATTATGAAACTCTTTCTCATTGAAACGCTGCTTTTTCTTGTATTTTGCTAAGTTATCTTTTTTTTATCTTACCCTTCAGAATAAATTGATTTTAAAAACAATGTCATTAAAAAGGCTCCCCTTAGAGGAGGATTTAAATAAATCAAAGCAGTAACATGGATTCTTCAAAGAAAGCTAACTGCATCTATGCGTTCATGAATGAACATCCATTTTTTATTTAATTCAAAAGATGAAATTACATGAGGGGACTGGTTTCGGAGGAGGGATATTCAGCAACTTACTAGAAGAAAATAATAATTAGAATGAGGAAAAAGCCTCTAATGTACAAATTATACAGTATGATTCCCAACAGAGCTATGAAACAGGGATTAACTAAAAATGGTTGATCAGCATTTTTAGCTCAAACTGATAAAGGGCTACAGACAATCTAGTTGTTTTCGTTTTAAGGTAATTACAGTAGATATGGCTCACCTGGATGGGAAAAAAATGTAAGTAGATGTAAAGCAAAAATTTTCCTGAATCTACTACAGTAACCTTAAATGCCTTACATATAGAGATGTGTACCAAGAAATCATAAGGTCTTTTATTGCAACAGCATAATCCCACACTAACATGCTTTGGAAAATGTAAAGTTCAATATCAATACATTCATTTAAGTGGGGCAAAAATTGCCATAAATACTCACAATAGGGTTTATTGGCCACCAAATGTGGCACTAGGGTTTTTTCTCCTTTCTTTTTACAGATTATGCTATTGCAATATGTACGTGTTTTGTTTTCAGACTTTTGGGTTTTGTATCCTTGTCAGGTCGAGCAATCAAACATGTGAAGGAATCCATCTTCACTCCGGAGGCAGGAGCCAGAAGGGGTGTTCCCAAGGTCCTGGTTGTTCTGACTGATGGCCGTTCACAGGATGACGTCAACAAAGTGTCAAAGGAGATGCAAATGGAGGGTGGGTGTTTCGCCAAGTGAGAAATTGTTGACTACAGTGTGCTAGATTTTCCTTGGAGGTTAGAGGTTGGACATCAGAGTCTAGTATGTGGTAGAGGTGCTTTGTGGTTGAAGCTGGATTTTCAGAGTGTCTGTTCAAAAATACAATAAGAACTCAAATTAAAGTCAAAACTCTGTTGAGGAAATATAGTGTTGTGGAAGCTGCTCATATAAACACTATAAACACTCATTTATTAGCAGAAATGATAAAATATATAGTTACAAAATTAGCGGCACACAAAATTAGCTGCTCGTGGTACAGGACCTAAACAGCAACTGGTAAATCTCTATGGTTTACTGTGTTGCAACTATTGCTTTTCTCAATCAATAAGAAATCAGAGCTATAACCTGGAATGATATAAAAAATGAGCTCACTGTTAGAAGTTGGAAAACCAAAAGAATTAGATATTTCCTTTGTTGCTAACTACTATTGGAGCTTCCAGCTGACAAAATCTTCCTACTTATTTACTGTTTTACTTATTTACTGTATTTGTACAAACACTAAAGGAACAAGTTAACAAATAAAGCTTATTCAGTTTTATACATGATTGGTTTAAAATTTGAAGCAAACTGTAAGAGCTTTTAGATCTAAAAAAAGTTTATATTAACCTACCCATTCCACATATCTTTGGACAGGTGTATCCATTTAAGTTCAAATTTCATTTTTAATATTTTTTGTGATCTATCTTCACATGAACCTACTGGTTTGGATTTCTTGTCACTGTCCTGCTGTTCAACTGGAATTTTCCCATTGAAGGGCAATAAAGGGATTTATATTGTCTTTTAATGCCAGTAGGATATACTTAATGTTTTTGTGCAAACTATGTTTATGTATCTAGCAGACTTACAAAAAGTAGGCAACTTACAAAGTAGTTAGCAGAGCGAAGGGTCTTGCCAAAGGATCCACACTGAATGCTGTGACTTTCCAATTGAATGTGTTCAAACATGAAAGAGTGTATTTAGTAGTGAAGGCCATATGTATGCCACTGGGTTAACAGGATCCACATTGTCAAATGTGATTATAATTTAGTTATGCTTGCAGATTTCTGTTTATTTATTTGCATGGCAGCTATATTGGATTTTGATTTTGGGGAAACCCTCTCCGCCAGTGGAAATTTTGATGTTGGGGTTTTTCATTGTGTTTCCAACCAGATGTTTGGAAAACCAAGCAAATATCTAATAGATATATTATGTCCAACAATGAACTATATGAAAACGACTCCTTGTCTGTTTCACAATATTCTTTAAACTCTTGATGATTAATACAAGTCTGTTTAGTAACTGCGTGAAACTGTAAAGTTTGTATAGTTTTATCTTTTAGTTTTATTTACTCCAAGCTTACCAGAATTCCTTTTCATATTTTTACTCTATTTTTAGGCTACATCATCTTTGCGATTGGTTTTGCGGATGCAGACTATGGAGAGCTGGTAAATATTGCTAGTAAACCCAGTGACAGACATGTCTTTTTTGTGGATGATGTGGATGCGGTGAAGAAGATAGAAGAGCAGCTTATTACCTTTGTCTGTGAGGCTGCCACTGCCAGTGAGTAATACAAGCTTATGTTTTAAACACAGACCAAACCATTGAATCTGAAATGAAATGGGCACCATAGCATGTTTAGACTTTATTTTAATGTTGGCTGTTGGTGGTCATATTCTCAAACGATTTGTCTTTCAGCTTGTCCGTCTGTTCTGATGAGTGGTAACACACTGGCAGGTAAGAGATTTGATGAAATGAGCAAGACAGATTGACAAAGGGTTGTTCATCAGCAGTTGAACATTGAAGGCACAGATTATGGTGCAAATAAGGAAGAGATAATAATCTCACAGAGATGAGTTAATTGTGACTTTATTGACTTTGCTTTAGGTTTCAAAATGATGGAAAAGCTTGGCCTGGTCGAAAAGGAGTACAGCGCCCTCCCTGGAGTTTCTCTGGAGCCTGGTTCATTTAACAGCTACCCCTGCTACAGGCTACATCGCGATGCATTGGTGTCACAGCCCACCAAGTAAACAAAAACATGACCTCACAGAGACATCAGATAAGCACCTTGCAATATGTGCTAGAATAAATATAGCCAAAAATACATCTATTTTTATTCTGCATCAATATTAGCAAATTGTTCTTCAAAGATTTTTTAGCATGCATTTTCTCACAGAAGTAGGTTTAATTACACCTCAGGTCTCTTGTGTTATGTTATCACAATGCAATTAAGTTTTCAACTGAACAATAACCTTCGAACAAACAAAGTAAATAAAGTAATTTATAAATAAATTATAAATACATAAAGTTACGATTCTTTTAACAATACAGTAGGTCCCAACAGAGGGAAACCATCTAAAGCCTTGTAAATCTAAATTTCAAGGTCTGAATTAAGGATTTTAAATTGGACATGCTGATTGTAGGTCCAACACAAAAAACGACACAGATGGAAGTATGATCAGTACAGAAGTATGATCACCCGCATCAGCTACTGGAATATCCCGACAGCTCAATAGGGTTTACGAAAAAGTGGAATTCTAGAGAAATCTGGTTAAAACTATCATGTCTGATGTTAAATCTTTAAATTTTTTACAATTTAAATCTTTGGTTCACCAAATGTAAAAGAAGAAAAAATCTTAGTTCAGCATAAAGAGGCACTAGATTCAAGTAAATGCATAAAAATATATTTACGCCAGTTACAATCAGAATCAGAAACTATTTATTGTCATTCGCAACACATGCAGGGAGCATATAAAAAATAGAAAACCGTTTGTTCAGCAAAGGTATTTCAGAGTTTTTAATAGCTTTTTTTGTACTCCTATAATGTTTGTCTTTCTGTGATGTTGTCATTTTAGGATCTTTTTTCCTGTTTTTGTTTTCAACAAGCTGTAATTTCCTGTTGTGTACAGTGTCAGCATTAAACAATCTAAAAAGTTTAGGATGATATTTAAACCCTTAGGCTTCTAGGCAGTCATTCAGAAAATGGTTTCTGTTATCAGAAAAAGGCAACTGATGCTGAGTCTGTCTGAAGCTGCAGAAAGCACTATAAGAGCAGCTGCAGCAGCTGGGATGAGACAAAAGACACTTGTAAAACACATTCAGAGGCTACGTAGCTCTAAGGCACAGCTAAGCCTGCTGTTTTTGTCTGTCTGCTCCACAGGTACCTTCACCCTGAAGGTTTACCATCTGAGTACACCATTTCTATGATGCTCCGTTTGCTTCCCGAAACGCCGCAGGAACCATTTGCTTTATGGGAAATCCTTAACAAAGACGATGAGCCAATGGTGGGCCTCATCCTTGACAGTGAGTCTGAGTCTGTCGAAAGTTTTTCTGCTTTGTTGTCTTTCCTTTTGTTCTCCTGCTTTATTTAAAATAAACCTAGAAAGTTTTGGTTTTAGAAGCAAAGCTGCAGAAACATGGCTATGCGTGTTGCTTTTATTCTCATCCACTTTTCTAGATGTTCGGCTAGATCAGTCATCAAAGAGATACTGTCCTGCACATTTTAGATGTGTCCTAGCTCCATCACGGCTGCATCAATGGGGGTGGGGTGGGGGGGACAGGTGGGGGGTTGAGTATTATATTCATTTATTGAAACCGGAATAAAACTCATACTTTACATAGCCATTATTTCCAAATTACTGCAGTACAAAAGTGTGTTTGATCATTTTATTTGTAAATTGGTAAAAATAAGATAAAATGAAGAATTGGTAATGGAGAAATAGCTTGTGATTTTTATTGGGCACTGCTGAGTTAAATCCCCCAAAAATTGTCTGCGAACATGAAACGTCTCTAACCTCACCCAACATTCACTCTGTCTGGTTAACAGGCTCTGGAAAGACACTGACATTCTTCAACCACGACTATAGAGGAGACTTTCAGACTGTTACATTTGAAGGACTGGAAATCAATAAAGTATTCCATGGCAGCTTTCATAAGGTGTGTGTTATGGCATTGAAGAAATTTTCTAATCTTTCCAACCTTTTTACATTTTGTCCTATTTTAACTTTTAAGATTGTATGTGATGAATTAAACAAAAAAAAAAACTGTGAAGGTCTGTGATGTGAAATAAAAAGGATAAATTATTTTTAAAAACCTGATTTTAGCCCCCAGAGGTTTGCTGGGGAACATTATTATACAAGAGCCGATAAAAATAGCTATTTGATTAGGAAGAGAGTTCCAGCCAGGTTAAGTAATAAAACATCTCAAAGAGCAACGTTCAATCCAATATCTGACAATTATATAACTCCATAACTGTAAGTATAATTTAAGACATGAGTGTTATCTTGCAAGGCCATAAGAAGAGCATTTATTAGAAAAGCAGCCGAACAGGTCATCACACTCCTTTAATGTTTTCCCTGTGTGGGATATTGGGAACAAAGCTACAACAAAACCTGTAACAGATCATCTTTCTTCAGGACAAGAAACCCCAAACATGCAAACTTGGCCACAAAGTTATAGCTTATGTCATTGTTTTCTCCAATTTTTATGGTCTGTAATTGTTTAGAATAGAGAACAAATTCCTATATTATCCCACAATGTGGAATTATTTTCATAACCTATTTTTGTTTGCTTGGTTTGATCATATCTAACTTGTGTTTAACCTAGCTGTATGAAAAGTTGATTTAAAGAAACACAAAGTAACTTTTCAAACTTCATAAAATATTTTCATAACTTTTGTGGTTATGCATCGACTTACAGCTCGTTGAATGACACCTCTGTCAACGCACAAGTGGGGTCTGTATCGCTTTAACTGACACTAAGAAAGTTTCAGGAGGCTGGCAGCTACCCTACCACACAAAACAACTACAAATCTGCTGACTGCTTTACGGCATATGTCAGTTCCCCCGTTTCTTATTTTCAACATCATCATATGACATTGTTTCGTCATATTTAGATTCATTACTTTATCGTTATTACTCCTTCACACAGACACTGGAAACAGAAATGCACTTCAGTCTAACTACGGCCGACCAGAAGATCAGGAATTTACGAAGATATGCGCTGGTCCTCATGGGAAATTAAGTCTTGATTCAGGCAAAACACTACCGCTTTTTTCCACAATGACGCCAAAATGGATCAAAACTGAAACTTCTTTTGTGTCGCATTAAATAATGGCTTACAATCCCAAATTTATATTCTGTAGCCAAACTTTGAAAGTGTATGTTAACATATCTAATCTGACTGAGTGTGATTGGAGTTCTGCAAAGAAAAATGGTTGAGAATGCAGACGTTAGATGAGCTGGTGAAAACATGCCTCAAAAGATGTTGTTGCAGCTAAATGTGGGTTCAAAAAGTATTGACTCAGGAGGATCTTTCCAAATGTACCCCACACTCTTCAGGTTAGTGGTGCAAAATAAACCAATTACCCTTTTCGATGCTTTGCCTAGTATTCCAATAAAATTTGTGAACAGAGGTATGACTAGTTGTGGAGCTCACTAAAGGTTAATAATAAACAGTTAGATAAATTTCAAATATCTTCATATAAACTGTATTGAATAGAAGGGGACTGGTTTCCTGAAACTGTAATGTACAAGCATCTGTGCAACACAAAACCCCCAAAGATCCCACTGGTATTTTGATGTTTTTCAAGTTGTACAGTCAGGTTGGAGGAGATTTTCCCTGCCTGGGGTTTCTCTCTTTTTTTTCGGTCAGCACTGTTTCAGTATGTAGCCTCTCCCTTTGCTTCCAGTCTCTGTCCTCACTGATTTATTCAGTTTTTAACTACTAGCATATAAGGAAAACTTAACTTCTAAGAAATTGCTATGCTCTTTGTAATCCAGAACCCATGGGTTTACTTTTAAAAAGAATTATTTATTATTAGATATTTAACAGAGCTCATTTTTATGTAAATGTTCTTGTAATGCTCTGAATAGTGGCAGCAAAAAGCAGAAAAACACTTATATACGTTTATGAGTTTTGAGAAATGATAAAAAATTATGAAATGCACAATAATACCTGTGCAGAATAAATTACAATCATGATTTGGTCTCCACAGGCTCAATAAATGATTAATGCATACTGCAAAACTCCCTGATCAACCCTTTCAAGATGAAAAATTCACAGTGAGCAATTTTCACTTATCAGAGATTTGTCACAGTAGATTTCACAGTTTGGGAGCCATATTTTCAACAGGGGAAAAAGGCTGTGCTGTTCTATCAGGTCTATTAGGATTTGAAAATATTGTATTGTTCTTCTTTAAGGCGGCCACTATTTAGAGTATATTTCCCCTAAGAAAAACTACGTCTCAGCCACCCACCAGCTTTTAGTTTTCCATTCCTTATCTCAACTGTCCATCATTGAGTCGTTTCCCTGTGTTTGGAGAACACGGCAATGTTCAGAGAAGGAACAGATGCAGAGGACTGCCAGAAAAAAGGAAGTGTTTGCCTTTATTTAGACAGGATGACAAGTGAATAAGAGGAATGTTGACGAGCATGAGCTTGTTTGTGTGGCCTTTAGAAAAGGATTACCATATGAAGTCGCTGTGCGTTAAAGCAGGAAACCCAGTAGGATCTGTCAAAGCTTACCGAGGCACACGGGCACAGACATGCCGCCAAACTCAAGGGGACGAGATGGAAAACAGTAGCAGGTAAAAGCAGAGGACAGGTGAATAAATAGAAATGACTATGAGTTTTAGTTGCAAAGAAAAATATAGTCATACAAATGCAGACACAAAAGAGAGAAGATAAACCTGTCTGCTGTATAAGTCACATTGTTTCATAGCCATAACATTCTCCAGAGGTGTGGGAATGCTATTTTTATACCTCCACAACTGATTAAATGCTTCACGTAAAATATCATGTGAGTCTAAAACTCTTTCTTTGTGCTACAGATTATCATTCTAGTTTACAGTTACAGACAGTCTTTCAGGGTGTCATTACAAACATACTTTGTAATCATATACATTAATTAAAATCACATATTTTTTGCCTGTTTTAAGCTTATAAAAATCATTTGCAGCAGGCCATTATAAACCAGGGAGTTGACTATAAGGAGCGACCTCAATTCGGATTATTCAAACCCTCTTTGATCTGGGGACAGGGCCATTAATTTCCCTTTGGGATAAATAAAGTATTTTTGATTTTGATTGATTACTTTTCATGTCGGCGATTGTGTTCCACTCTGCTTCTTTCCTACTGATTATCTGGAGAAATAATTTGTGGATTAGTTTTTATTACAGAATTGTTTCACATATATTCACGTTCTATTGTCTTCTGTGAACTCTGAAGGACTAAATGTTCAAATCTACAATCATTAAATAATTTAAACCAATAGAAAATATATAAATTAAGGTAGAAATCCGATGATTTTGGTTTCTGCTTCTGTTGAGAAGATAATTTTATGAAACTCAAATATGCAAACACTCATTTAGTGTGAAGGCCAGAGTTACAGCTGCAGTGCATGGAGGAGAATGCTGAAACATAGAAAGACAGGCTGTGGTACTCATGCTCATGCTACCATCCACATTTCCCTGCCCCGCACACATTCCCTAACCACTAATATTAACCTTAACTGAATGCCACTAAATACCAGCTAAATGTCATGACCATGGAGGATTTTTATTATGTTTTATGTCACAAAAGCTCTACGCGTATTGTGTCCCGTGACGAATGCAAACTGAAGGACACAAACTGAAAGTCATTCAACACATAAGCAGAGGACTGGATAAAGGTTCTCAAATCAGAACCTTGTGTTCATATTAACTGCTAATAATATTCATTTATGCACATTTGACATAGGGTGCTTTTGCATTAATGCTGAAGACGAACGAGAGCATAGAGGTTATGAGAAAAAAAAACATAATGGTGGCACGCGCAGACGCTAATGGTCCAGGTTATTACCGTGCTTCACCACAATGCCGGTTTCTTTCCTCATTAACTGTAGCGGCATCTGGCTGTGATGGTTCGTGGATCTGGCAGTATTTTCTCCTAAGTAGGCAGTTTCAGCACATAGATTTCCAGAACTCTGTTTGCTCATTGTAGATAGGACTCTGTTTATCTCAAAAGGGGAAAATAAAACACAGCCACAGAGGAGTTTACCGTCACGGTAATTTTAGAGCTCATTTGCTGAAACGCTCTTTGGGAATATTGCCATACTGTTTCCAACTTTAATCTGACTCATCAAGCCTGGTGTCAGCACTTGCCTAGAAGCACATTGCAATACATTTTATGACTACATGCATTTAACTTCAAATATGAAATTAACTGTAGATTTCCTAAATAATAAGAGCAAAATACAAAAGGAGACTGCAATTACATTTGGTGTGTAAATCCAATGCTATTTATGTTGAAATGGCTATGTTCTTAGTATACATATGAGCATTAATCTGAGAGTCCATACCAAACCTTTTATACACACTTAGTAAACATCTCCTTAATATCCCTAGCTAAATGTTTGTTTGTTTGTTTGTTTTACATCTCTTAAAATTGTTTCAACACAGATTAGATTAGATTAAAGCAGAACTAGGTCATTTCAAAGCTTGCCCAGTGTTTTTTATGCTTAGGAACTAGGAGATTTCTATTACGCCTCTTTTTGTTACACTGTTATTCCTTTGCCTTCCAGCTCCATGTAACCATCAGTAAGACCTCGGTGAAGGTGGTGCTAGACTGTTCTGTTGTTGGTGAGAAATCCATCACGGCAACTGGGAATATCACCACGGATGGAGTCGAGGTCCTCGGGAAAATGGTACGGTCAAGAGGCAAACGGGACAGCTCAGCTCCGGTTAGTACTGATAATCATACTCTTGTAAACATGAAAGGTGGGAGAATGGTGGATAAAAACGAGGAAACAATGTTAATTGTCCACAAAATGACAAAATTATTATCTCTGTGAAGAATATGTTATACTTGCTCTCCACCCCCTTTGTATTCAGTGGGTATGAAAAAAGGTGTGAAAAATTACTCACAGGAAAGATGGCAACCATAAATACCTTTCAGTGAGTGAATCAGTGGGAGTTCATTTTATTTATGGCAAGTTGAAATTCGCAAAGTGTCACAAATATAAAAGAGAAATGATTTTTGGCAGGCGAATTGGTGAGAAGTCCTGAAGGAAATGCAAAGTGCGATCATAAAAGTTAATACATCTTTACTTTAAAGCTGTTAAAATCAATGCAAAGCTTTATTTAATATTCTTGCTTTTGCTTTCCAAATATCTATCATTAATTTCCCTCATTTCAACCATAACTATCATTATTATTGGTTATATTTTTATTTTATCATGTTGAGAGATGTTACTTCGTAGAGCAAATATATAAATAACTAAAATCTGAAATTATAATGGTCCAATATACAAGTGTTTCTTCTTGTGACACACAAAAATGCCTGCAACAGTTTTAATAGCTGTTAAACCTTTTTACTTTTTACCAAATTCTAAAAACATACCTCATTGTTTTATTGAGATATTTATTTTGTTTCTTTAACCTAAATTTTAAAGGAATTTATTGTTATGACACTGAGCTACTCTTTTCTGGACAAAATGGTGTGTAAAAACGAAGCACAGTGTTGTCCAAAAATATATGACTTTACATCTAAACATTCTTAAAAATAGGTCTGTTCAGCAAGCAATGAGTCAAAACTCAAAATAACCTCTATTCACATAATTTACAGCTACAGGTCTGTATGATATCGACCAACTTCAAACATCTAGGGATTGTGGATTTTACTCTGGTTTTTGTAGAGCAGCTCAAGCTTAGGGAGCATTTGGAAAAAAATTGGTTTTCTTACATCTTGTGAGATGTCCTTTGCAAGTTTAAATTCGCAAAGTGTCAAATATCCCATGCATATTTTGAAGCATTCCCTTACAGTTCCTGTTTTAAATCTTGGGTAGCTTTTTTAGCTTAACATTCACCCCAAGTTCTAGTCTTTTGAGACCTCATTTTTTAATGCTCTTCTAGTCAGCCCCCTCTCCTCAGCTAGTCAGTTTGTTAGTTATTTAACCACACAACAAATTTACAACAGATCCACTGAAAAATAAACAAAATTTGCAAGTGTAAAGAGAAACCTCCGAACTTCATATGATAAATCTTATCAATGCTATCAAAAATTTCAAATTGATCCACATTATTGTAGGCTTGTAGTTGTGCCATTTACTTCCCTTTTCACCCATTCCATTATTTGTTCAAAATGTATCTTGTCTCTTATCCTAAAAATAATTTTTTTATAAAAATTTACCCCTGACCTTTGTCTTTATGGTGCCAACATATTACTAATAATCTGTTACAAACTTTTAATCCCATTAAAGAATATCTGGATTTATGTTACTTTAAGTTAAACACACAATGGACGCTGAATCTGCAAACAGTTGTTTGGACTGGACTTTATTTCGGGGTATCAAAGTAAAAGGGGGTGAATTGTCACATTTCATTATGTGTTGATCTATCACATAGAGTCTCAGTATAATACATCTAATGACCCTGTATCATGAAAATAAATAATACTAAAATTTGAAAGGATATCAATATTTTTGTAAGTCTAATACTTTTGAAAGTACTATAGATTATCATGTGAAATAACCAAAAGGGATTAGAAAATAAAGGGTTGCGTTATTTGTAAAATTATTTATTTATTCATTTTCGAAGAACAGAACATCCATATGAAGGATGATCCAAATTGTTACCGTTTTCTTCCCTTTCTTAAAGTGGGTGGGGAGAGAACAAACAAACAAAAATCATCAATGGCAGAAAAAAATATCAATTAGAAAAATTCATTGTGGAGACATCTGCAACTGTAGTTAATCTTATATTACAAACAAATTTAGATTAGGAAATTGATGTTTCATGGGGGCCCTTTCCGCAGATTAATATAATGCAGATATAGTTGCCAGATTTGATGGAATCTGTTTTATGGTCCCTGATGGTCCTTTGAATCAGATCTTTTCCATGTGCAAAGTGAGAGCTCCATGAGCCAGGCTTCAAAGCTCAGAGATATAATTTTATTCCAGACGTTCTTTATTCCAGACATTGGAAGGTTGTGTCAAACCGGTACTGGATTGACACAACCTTTCAATGGCTGAGAGCCTCAAGCTGCTGAGACCAGCCAAGGATGTCTGTCTCTGATCTAACGGGGGAGATCATATCTATAAGCCTCGGAGAAGAAGATGAAAACATAGTGCCAGAATCTTTTTAATTTGTTGTAAAACCCGAACATATGTCCAGAGTGCCACATAACTTTTAACATTTGACACATAATGGAGAAATAGATGGAAAGAATAAACACAGTTTAACATGCAAATAAGGAAGCCTGTTTACAACCTCATACTGGATTAGTTGGTGTCTTGACTTAACGTAACATGTGTGTATACTATAAAGAAATTCACGCAATGCATCCTCTGAGATGACAGAGGCCTTTTCTTTCTGCCAACACACTTTCAAATGTTGTGTTCTTCAAGCTAAAAAGACATTTACAAAGTAAGGCAAAAATTTTGGTTAAAGGTTCCAGTTTTAGAAGAGAATATACTTCATATGGTGGATTATACACTTCAAAATCCAAATCATTTCCTCTAGTATTAATCCCTAACTTTCACTTACTGTTGTAGATCAAATGTGACTTCAAATTGGTCAAAAGAGGAAAACACGTTGTCAATATACATGTCTTTCACAGTAACTAGGCCTTTTCTTTTCCAGATAGAGAACACTGAATGTGACAGAGAATGAAAATTACAGTTGTAGCAACTGTGGTTTGTATCAGTAAAGAATGCAATAATAGTTTAAACCAATTTTTCCTAGCACTTTTTGTGTAAGACAGTTAGTATACTCTGAAATACATATACAAAATTGGCTATTGTCACCATATTATTATTATCAAGAATCAAGAATCAAGAATCAGTTTATTTATATTGCGCCAATTTACAACAGGTGTCGTTTCAAGGCACTTTACAAGAAAATCAATAAAAATCAAAGATACATCATG
>JAVLVB010000117.1:164410-196554 GCA_032876305.1 Orestias chungarensis | reverse complement strand
TTAAGAAAAACTGTGAGATTATTTTTGGGTGATTTTTTTTTTTTTTTTTTTTTGTGGCATTGGTCTATTTGGATGAGTAGTGTTACTTGTAATCGAAACATCTATTTCCTGGCAATCAAAGCACACTATTAAACAAATCAACCATGTCAGAACTCTTTATGTTGTCCTTTGCCCATCTAAGCCCCTGTGTTACAGGGAGAAACCAGTTAAATAAATTCAATTTTGGTTTGTGAGTTTGAGACAAATGTTAAGTTGTTTCAGTCTATAAGCTTAGTACCAACCTCAAAAACACTGCCAGGTTAATCAATGTTCGGCTCTAATTTTCACCTTATTCTCTTGTTCTTGTTCTTTTTTTTCTTTTTTCTTTTTTTTGACAGGGACCACAGGGGGCTACAGGGGAAATTGGCCCGTCTGGACCTAATGGACCACCTGGTCCCCAGGGACCCAGTGGACTGTCCATTCAGGGACCCCCAGTAAGTCTGTGTTTGTGTGATCATGTCCTCCATCTTTAACCATATTTACTGTACCGAGAAAGGACCATTCACATTCAACTGTTCAGTTTATCAAGACAACTTTAGCCATTAAGGCTAATAAAGTTCCAGGTATGTTGATGGCATAACAAGATTTAAACTTCAATCTATTAATTTAATTCAAAAGGTAAAACATGATCAAAATGCTAAATCTACAGTTCTACATAGGATCACATAGTGTTTGATGAATTCTTTCAAACATTTATTGCTGTGAGAGAAAATTCTACCACCATTTGTACTTTATTTGACTTCTATAGTGGCACAAAGTTGTGTTTTTCTTTGGCAGTGTTTCTAATATTTTGAAAAATTTTACAATTTGATTAAATGTTTTCACTATGAAATTGTAGTTTAAACTTCAGCTAAGTACATTTAAGAAACAAAAGGGCCGTCGTTGGAATGGCGGTGGCAGGATCTATGCACAGAAAGCCACACATAGGTTTACTAATGGTGAAAGTTGCTGAGGCGGTTCTCGGATTATGTATAGGTAATTATTTATTTATTTGTTTGTTTGTTCTCTGCTTACATTAAAAACCATAATTCCATTGAATTTTTTATCAGTGACCACGGTTCCTTTTCAGGGTAGTCGAGGGGAAAAGGGAGAGAGAGGCGACTCTGGACCAGCAGGACCAATGGTAAAAATATCTATATTTGATGATTGCAAGAACCATAATAATAGAATATATGATGATATACTTATTTATTCTACTACAATGAAAGTCCATCACTTTAAGGGCACATTTACAACTTGTCTTCAGTCAGTGAGGAGTTTCTGCTTTCATTTTAACAAAGAGTCACCTTCAGTAATTGTAGTTCTTGCTGTCTATCTTTTTTTTCCACATAGATGAAGAACTTTGAATTTTAAATGAGTGATAGGATAGGGAAAGTAAAGCAGTACACCCCCACAGCGGAGTGTGTACATTCAAACTGCAGCGTCTGTATGTGCTAGAGTGGAGATGAGCTGTTTTGTTGCAGTCACACTTGCCCATGGACAGCGAGCAATCTAATGGAATCACTGAGATGTGAATAATTATTACCAACATCTCTATTATTGTGCAGTGAACCAATGACAGTAATACTGAATTAATTTTATGGCAATCTCCTAAGGAGCTCAAGACACCAGCAGAGATAAAGTGAATGTTTTAATTACTCAGCATTAAAACCTATTATTGCATTTCAATGTTTGTTCCTGCTAATTGTTGAGGAGTTTTTTAGTATTTATTTTACCGGCAGGAATTTGTACAAATGTATGAATAAATCTATATGTTAAAAACATTGATAATGACTTTTAAAATACTTCTTAATGCTTGTCCCCTGTGCTAAAACTGAGAGTATATAAACAAGGTTATGCAATATTTAGTCATTTTTTCGTAGTATTAGCAGTGGGAGATGCTTCCTCTGCTGTCTCCGTACCTTTGGGAACGAGACCTTTATTATGACACCGCTGCTCCTGCTGTTTGCCATTTACATAGACAAAGTGATGTAATCTGGAAAAAAAAAAGTTTTTCAGATTTCTTTAACCTTGGGCAACTTTTTTTGCACACAAAAGGAATATTTTTGTCAAACTACTTGCTTTACTTTATATTTTACAAAAATTATTTACATTAAACTCTAATATAAAATATATTTAACCCAAACCTCTATCTAAAAAGTATAAAGTATGACCTTAAACAAATTTTATGGTATGGGTTATTATCTGTCACAGATTATTATTATTATTATTATTATTATTACTGCAGATTTTTTTTAATTTTAATCAGTTCGCATCCATACCATAATATTAATATACACAAACAGGCCTGTGAATGAGATTCCTGGGCAGATTTTACAGGTTTCAAAATGCAATTGTACTTCTAAATTAACTGTGGGGTTCTCCCAATATTTCTTGTTTATTACAATGTTGGTTAATATCTTCGTTTTTTTTTTTCAGGTTTAAGCAACATCGGCTATAGATATGTTTGTATTCATTCTGATTCAGCACAATTTTTTTGTTTAAACTGCTATAACTGTAAACAACCTGCTTCATTTTAGTTGAACAGGTGTTTAAATCACTTTCTATACATTTGGCTGGAATTTAAACGAAAGCCTTTTGAGGGCTACAAAAAGACCATGATTTCAGTTGTGGTTAATGGATATTGATTCGAACATCAGTTAAAGTGAAATATTTAATAGTCTTTATGGATTAAGGAAAGACCTAAAAAATCTAAAATGGTCCATCACATTTTTTATTTTAAAATTCATGAGTGAAATGAGTAAACATCTCTATCTACCAGTATATCTTGTAAGAAAAACATTAAAATGTGATTAGGTAATATCTATTCTGCTTTCAAAACAGGTTTACAGCTTCTTCTTAAAAAAAAAAAAAAAAACATTGATTCCCTTGTCCATGGTTAATGTTGGTCTCTACCAAGGCTGCAGCAGCAAGGGCTCTGTTCACCCTTTTTTAACATATACCAGGCTTTCCTAGTCCATTATTGCATATCTGCCATAAAACAGTCAAAGAAAAAAATAACCCCTTTTAACTCCAGCCATCACGTGTCCACAGTCGGCTCCAGTTTTTAAAGAAATGTCATGAAACATGTCGTTTTACTATAGACGATTTGGAAATTTGTTTTCTTTTTCTTAACACTACTGTTATGTGACATTTTATGAAAAAATATTGTAATAAATAAATTTAAAAAACTGCCCAAGACTATCTTAAATATATTTTTGATAAAAGACATGAATGCTTTTCTGAAAAGGTTGCAGTTATACATGTCATATGCAGTAGCAGATTAATTCATCCTAACATTTATTTTTGCAGGAGCAGCTCAACAAATTAGTGCAGTATTGAAATGTTCATTAATTTAACCACGTCAGTTCACTAAGAGAAACTCAATATGGATTAATTACACAGATTTTTTTTAAGCTTTTCTTTCTGTTATTGTGATGACTTTCCACTTTTATCCAATGGTAATTAAAACAGTAATAACAAGTTCTAATACAGAAATGTGTGTTAATAATAAGTATGTTTAATACCTGCTTAATAGTTTGCATTGTCAAATGGTGCTTTTAATTTGACAGTCTAACTGTAACATATTTACTAAATATCTCTGTATCAACTTTCTTTCTGTATTTTATCTAAAGTACTATTTTTTTCGCACAAAAGATACATTTTAATTGTTCTACTTGAAGCATAATTTACTTGCAGAGCTTCCACAGCAATACCTGAGTCCCTTTAAAGTTTGTTGAGTAAGTCTCAATGAGAGGCAGATATTAAATTGATTTAGACATAAATGTGTTAGATTAGGTAAAACTGTTTTTTTTATTTTCCTGTTCCATATTTTAATAAGCCTATTTAATACTAGCCTATATTCCTTTCAAACCCGATGATTTTCACAGTAAATGACACCCACCATTGGAGAAAATCATTTAGAGGGGGTCAGCATGTTTTGGGTTTGTTTTAGCAACATTTAGTAACAGTAAATCGCTCCACAGTGAGCGGACAGTGTAAAGGGGTCTGTACCGGAATGCAAAAGGCCAAGAGCAAAACAAATCCATTTTATAACTTTTTTTTTAAATTCTACTTAACATGACTTGTTTCAGTCAGGTATATGAGTGTTTGCGTTCCCATCTGCCAATCTGTGATCGTGTCAATCCTGGACATCGATGCACCTTCGGAGCTCACAATTAGCAGGATCGTTATTTATTTTATTGTTTTGTTTTCCCCCCTTTTGTTTAGTAATGAATCTTCATTTTTAGTTTGTCAGGCATTTCATGAATTCTTCTAAGTCAAAAGATTTTTGTCACTGAAACAAATGTTTCAGCTGGATTGAACAGGTGTTTGTTTTGAAACTGATGGGCAGGTAAACAGCTTGTCATGTTGAACTGGATAATGTAGTCCCTAAAGATTATGTACTGTTATGTTTTTCGCCTTTTTTGGCTAGTGTTTTACTTTTTATTTTAATTCTTTGCATAAATTTAGACTAATAATTACTAGCAGACGAGTCGCCCTGTTTTGGTTTTTTTATATACAGATATAGAGTAATACAAGCTCCCCTCATGGGGAAAGAAAAACTTGTCTTCTACTATAGCTCTTTTTAACTGCATAGTCCTATTGATAAAAGCCTGCCGCACTGTCCTGTGTTGCTTGGCGTTACTGAGTAATAATGTGTTTTTAGAGAGAGGTATATGAGTGATTGCGTGTGAAGCAGTGAGGGGAACACAGAAGCTTTTATGACCTTTTTGTAATATACGAGGAACCAAAAAGAACCACCATGAAGCATCATCTATAACTTTCTTTTTTTTATACTTCCTGTTTCCCCTCTCATTCTTTACTGCTGTAAATTTGATGTAACCTTGTCTAGAGCATCTTTGCCACCTTGGTTTTAAATTTGACTGCTGCCTCATGCATTTTAGAGTGTGTGTGTGTGGGTGTATGTTCGTCTTTCACATTTTTTTTTTTTTCGTTCTATTTATTAGACTCCTTTTGTGGTTGTATAAATTATCTGTGGAAATGTTTTGTTTTGTTTTGTGTAAAAAACTAATATAGTTGCTCTTTTGGTTGTCTCCTTGTAGATGTGGGACAGATGTATGTGCTTGTGCACCCTTACTTTCCCATATTGCTGGACACTTCATCTCAGCAAGCCAGAGCTGTGTGAGCTGGAGTATTCGCTCGTAGAGCTATTTTGTGCGTTGACTTGCAGCAACGGGATCTAATTAATCAAAATAAGCTTCCTACTCTACTTTTATCAGTAGCTCATGTTTTTAGAAGACACTTCTGAAGGAATGATGAATAGATGTTTGGATTTCCTTTAAACTAAAGAAAAATATTGTTGATGCAGTTTGCAGTTTAACTTCTCTGCAGATGTGCATGCTTTTTCCTTGGTTGCCATTTTTGGTTTTAGACGTGTGCATGAAAAAAAAAAGAAAAGAAAGAAACAGAAAAGATAGCTTTGCAGATGATTTGGCAGACTGTACATCATCCAAGATCCGAGCGACGGCACGTCGTTAATCACTTGGGGCTGTCCTCTGTAACCCAAGTCTGTAATTCGTAGTATCTTTAACAGTGTTAGCTGTCCTGTTTTATGAGCCTTCCACTAATACTAAAGTGCGGAGATAAATCACTTCAACACTTAATCTATTATTGGTCTTTGGAACCGGTTGTGTGCTTTGACCTACAGGGATGGGCCTGAAGGGGAAATGGGGCAGGAGATGAAGATGCAGGGTCACCAGCGAGTATAAAGACTCTGTGTCCCTCGTCTTCCAGGGTCGTGCAGTCTATAAATCAGTTTTATGTACATTCACTAATAGATCCTGAAGACAACAAGTTAACTGTTTTAACTTTTCAGAACTGTTTTATTTGTACAGGTATTAATATCTGCTAAATGTGTATCAGAAAGGTATTTAGTGCTTAACTCTGTTTATAATTTCAGATGTCTATTAAAATAAAAAGCTTTGAAGAAAAGTCATTTTCAAGCAACTTTATGAAAAATGGCAGAAATCTGTATTACAAATATGTGTGTTAATAGAAGTAATGTCAGTTTAATCTATAAGTCTAATTTTTACACAGGATTTAAATTTTTTTTGTAATTTTCACCATATTTATATCAGGCCAGTGAGTAGTACTGGGCCAACATTAACAACCAATATTTTTTACCTTGTTGTTGTTTTTGCTTGTGTTTTTGGAGGAGGGTTGGTCCTGTAATATTAGTTTGGTCATGTGATAGTAATGCAGGAATTGAGGTTGAATTAATGTCAGTGGTTATTATTAATTTTATGGCTGTCAAAAGCTAGGGCATTATACATAATATACGTAAATATAGGTTGTTTTAGTGATATAAAAACAAATTTTCACATCACTATTACTGTATAATACTCTATTGTAATGCTAGAGAGTCAATTGTTTCTGTGATTAAATATGCATTTTATTTTATTTCTTCAGGGAGTTTCTGGAAGCCCAGGCTCACCTGGCAGAGACGGTCCTCTAGGATTAAGGGTAAGATAAAAGACTAATACTTCATCCAGTCCTCTGTGGGGTTTGGTGGGGTCTTTTCTTGTTTTTTTGTTCTAATTCATGGTAAGTATAAAATGGAAAAATGTTCTTGTAGAGTAATTTTAAAGCTCTGACTATTGCCTGAGTTTTGTATGTTCCACAGATGAGCAGTAAAACCAAATAAACGCTTTAAAAGTACATAGAAAAGTCTTCATTCCCTTCCATTTAAACAACGTAAAACTGCTGGTGAAACGAAGGGGTTTTGAAAGTTGGTGTCTGAGATTTTTTGTTTAGGCAGTCTTTAGCCTGGAAAAAAGACATTTTAACTGTTTATGGGACAAAATAAATAAACTCTGGCCCATCTGAAAAAGATTAAAAAATATTTATTGAAGCATCACTGTTTAGAGGGCTTAAGGTTAAAATGAAATGGAGGTGTCATTTTGATTTATGCCGTATGCTTGGGCTTTTTTCCACCTATGCTATGAAGAACTAAGCAAAAAAAAATTATCTTAAGATCTACTTTTTTATGTTTGTGAATCACTTGATGCCAAATATATTTAAAGCTTCTCATTTATCTGTTTTAATAAATCATTGATCTAAATGTCATTAATCATTTTAATTAAATGATTAATGATGACGCTCATTTACAGCATTTAGGTAAACACAGAAGGCCCAAGTACAATATATTGATGGCTAAATTATATCGGGGGGGGGGGTGCATTTAGATCTTTCAGGGCAAGATATACCCTCCGAAGAGCTGGGTCTTTAAGAATTTCTTGAAGGTGGAAAGAGAATCTGATGCTCTGATAGTGCACGTAAGCTCGTTCCACCAGCGAGAAACCGCAAATGATAAGAGTTTAGATTGACCTGCACGGGGCTTTGGTCGTGTTAGTTGGCGTTCCTTGGAGGAACGGAGCGGGCGGGCAGTGACATAAGGCTTTAAGAGGGTGTTGAGGTAGATAGGCACTGATCCATCAAACACTCTGTATGCCAGCATTATTGATTTGAATTTGATGCGTGCAGCTAAGGGAAGCCAATGGATTTCAGTGAAAAGGGGTGTGACATGCGCTCGTTTTGGCTGGTTGAAAACCAAGCGAGCTGCAGCATTCTGGATCATCTGTAGCGGTCTCACAGCACAGGCTGGAAGACCTGTTAGGAGGGCGTTGCAGTAGTCAAGGCGGGAAATAACCAAGGTCTGAACTAGGAGCTGTGTCGCATGTTGAGTTGGATATGGCCTAACCTTCCTGATGTTTAATAGAAAGAAGTGACACAATTGAGCGACAGAGGCAGTTTCGCAAAGGTCAGCTGATCATCGATCATGATGCCAAGGTTTCTTACAATCTTAGTGGGTGCCACAGATAGGGAGTCTAACCTGATGTTGATGTTGTGGTGAATAGTTTCCTTGGCTGGGATGACTAGCAGTTCAGTTTTGGAGAGGTTCAGTTGGAGGTGGTGATCTTTCATCCATGCAGATTTTTCAGAAAGACAGGCTGATTCGCGTCAGTACCAAGAGGTCGTCTGGAGAACAGATAGAGCTGGGTATCATCTGCATAGTAGTGATAGGAGAAGCCATGCGAATAGATGATTGGGCCCAGCGAAGTAGTGTACATGGCAAAGAGGACGGGGCCCAACAATGAACCTTGGGGCACCCCTGAGGTGGTGTCGCGTCGATGTTTGGCCTTGCCATGCCACCTCAAAGGATCGTCCGGTGAGGTACGATTCAAACCAGGAGTCTGCACTGCCCTCAATGCCCATGTCTGCCAGCTTGGTAAGTAGGATGCAGCGGTTTACAATATCAAATGCAGCTGAGAGTTCCAGTAGGATGAGAACTGATGATTGGCCTGTCGCTTTGGCTTTTTTCAGGGATTCCGTTACTGACAGGAGTACCGTTTCTGTGGAGTGACCGCTATTAAAGCATGATTGGTTAGAATCAAGGAGGTCATGTGAGAGAAATTTCGTCACCTGCTTTGAGACAGCTCTTTCGATGATTTTAGATAGGAAAGGGAGGAGGGAGACCGGTCAGTAGTTCTCCACCTCGGTGGGGGCTAAGGAGGTTTTTTTGAGTAAGGGACTTACCTGGGCTTGTTTGCAGGCGGTGGGGAATGATCCGGTAGATAGTGAAGCATTGATCACATGAGTGGCTGCTGTCACTCATGTGACCCACTGCTTCCTTTCACAGGAACGGAAGCAGTGGGTTCAGTGGCGGTCAGAGGAAGGACCGGTGAGGAAGGGTAAGCTGTCGTCTGTGTAGATAGGTCAGAGAACTGACTGCTGATTGCTGCGACTTTGTCGGTGAAGCAGTTGGCAAAGGAATCTGCCGTAAGGTTGGTTGCTGGAGGAGGAGCTGGTGGAATCTTGTCCTGATAGAACTCCTTCTTTGCAGTGGTGACGCTTGAAGAGAAGGATTAGAACAGCATTTGGAAGTGTGACAGATCAGAAGGGTCCTTTGATTTGTGCCATCTTCTCTCCGCAGCTCTGAGGTTTGTGCGTATTGATCTAAGGGAGTCAGTCATCCATGAGTGTGACTGCATCGGTCTTGCAGGTTTGGTGATCAGTGGGCACAAGCGGTCTAAGCAGGAACTCAGTGTTGACCAGACGGACTCTGCGGCCTCATTTACCTCCAGAGATGAGAGAGTGCTATGGGGTGGAAGAGCCGAGGTTACAAGTGCAGAGAACTGGGCAGGAGACAATTAGCGGAGATTGGGTTGAAAGGAGACAGTGGGAGGATATGCAGTGGGTAGTTGATGGAGACAAGCATCAAGCTGAATAAAATAGTGGTCTGAGAGGTGTAGAGGTGTAACTTTTAGTGATTTGCAGTGTCTGCTCAAAACAAGATCAAGTACTTTACCGGCCCTGTGAGTTGGGGAGCTGCTTATCCACTGGAGATCAAACGAGTGAGTTACCAAGAACAAATCTGCGGCATCTTGAGTGCCAAAATGAATGTTTATATCACCAAGGAGAAGCAGAGGACAGTCATGCTCAGGGATGGAGTACAGCATGGAGTCTAGATCTTCTAAGAAGTCACCTAATTGACCCGGAGGATGATATATACAAAAACCACATACATTTTAACAGGTCCTGTCATCTGGCAGGCATGGTATTCAAAGGAGTTGAACGAGGCTCCAGAGCTGAAATGGGTATATTTCCATTTGTTGGATATCAGTAGCCTCCTGGGAGGAAGATAGAAACCAAGGCCTGAGGGGAGTGGTCAGAAACACTTCCCTAGACAATGGATCCTTGAATGACCTAGTTCTCACTTCCTGAATGGCTTTCAGGTGAGAGTTTCAGTCCAAACAGGAGATCCACAGGTACAATTTAGTTGGTAAAAAAGCACAGAATTAAAAAAGCAGGCACTTACCCCTCTTAGTCAGTAGTTCATCTACCTGTCTACCTGCTGGAGAGGATTTTTTCTCTTGACTGGGGCTTGAATATCTTAATGGAAGCAATCCTGTAATCATCTACCAAAACTGTGTTCTGTAAATATCCTGGGTTTGTGAGGCTGCTGCGTTCACCAGTGTCACAATGTACCAAACTGTTGGCTTAAACTCTTCTTATCTCCCTGCTAATTCGGACATCTATTAGATTTAATGTAGCTTGTGCATGTTTTGATAAACAGCTGATGTAACTACATCGTGATCCTGGAAATATTCCCACATGTTATTGTATTTGTGCTATTTCCAGCTGTCTTTCACATGATGAACGCACAGCTGCATTTCCACAGTTTGGGTTTTGTGTCACATCATAAAACTGGACATCTTCTCTGGGTTGCAGAAAGCTGCATCCCACTCAGGTTTTGAAAACAACATTCACACCAAATGAGATCCCATTCATAAAGGCTCAGCGATACCGGCTGGCTGCAGTTATATTGGCTGCGTAATCTGGCCTCACAATGCCTGTCTGAGCTGTAAATAGAGAAACAGACGCGCAGCCAGGGTAAGGAGTCAGCCGGCTGCAAAGAAGGTTTTGTACAAATTTGAAATATGATAGCAGAGTAGTTCTGTCCTGGCCCCGCTCCCGGAGAGGTGGAGAAATCTCCACATAATCCATCTGCTGTCTGTTGGCTGGCAGTGGTGCTGCTGCTCATCCTTTTGAGCTCTGCTTGTTAAAACAACTCATGCTCAGTCTTACCACCTGTCATGTGGCTTCCCTCAGGATCTTGCATCTCGTCTAGATGTTACTCTCAATGTGCTAGATAAATTTGGAATGTGTTTACTTTTATTAACCAAACAATTAGCTCAAAATTTGGATTGATGTATAAGAAATGTTTCAACCGATGGTCAATTGTGTTCCATGGTTACAAGCGAATGTTAAAGATTTCTCTTCCTGTTTCAGTTGTCAACAGTATGATGGCTATGTAAAGTACAAGGCAATTTCCTATTTTTTTCCTTTTTATGTTTTTAAAACTTGATCACCAGATAAGACAGTCTATGCTAATGCAGAATTACTGAACACTGAATTTTAGGTGCTTGAAACTGAAAGTGAAAATGGTTTTGCATTAGTGAGTATGGCTGTACCATAAAAGCACTTGAACTTTTTCTAATAACTAGAAATAGTCTGTATAAGTTCAGTCTATTTATAATTTGTACGAATTAAAACAGAGATTTAAATGATGTATAATAACACTCTCAGGCTGTCTACTTGAAAGAAATGTGAGGATTTACCTGGTTTAATATAAAGACTGTGTCCACATCCTCTCATTTCACTTCTTATCCTACTGTAAGCCAAGTGACAATACCTATTTTAAATGAGATGTGGGTTATTTTTAATATTCAACTGCTTTAAAAACAGTGTCTTAGCTATTCCACATATATTGTAGAGAATGTAGAGAATAACTATGAAATAACAATTTTACTATTTCATGCAGGTCTTGCATGTGTTGATTAGACGATAGCGATGACAGTATTAACTGAAATCACCTTGCTTTATTATTTAAAACTAAGCGGTATGACAAACTGTTAGATGCTGGTAAAATGCTGGCATATTTCACATGACTGTCTATTGGTTTCTTCTTAATGTGACCTTTACATAGTTCATACTTGTCAGCAGCAGAAAATGTTCTCCTGGCTCATATAGTAAGCAGATTTTCTGCATGTGTGATCCTGAAGTGAAACTAGAGTTTCCGCTTAGAACCTTTTTTGTCAACCAATATTTTATTTGGACATTTTCTGCTTTGTAGCATAAACTGACTACAAGATGCTGCTTTTGTATGACTAAATGATTACGCGTTTTCTTTTGTGTAGCCTGTTGAAAGAGCAAAACTGCTGGACACGAATTTACAAAATGTTTTCATTCTTTCAGAGGTTACTACAGACACTAGTGGTGATGATCAATGATGTGAAGAAACATCTCAATTACTGAACTGTTATGAGCACACATAGAAGCACGTGGAACAAACTCATCCGGCTTGATGCCTTTTTGTTTGGGTCTCTTACGTAATAGAGGTCCTTGTTTTTATCATTTCAGCATTAAGCCAAACCTAATCATGCTCACACTTTGCTACTAACACCATCATTGTTAGGTGCTCGCAGAAAATCTGTTTACAAATCTCAGTATTAGATTTGTTTATACTAATTTACCAATCATGATGCAATTTTAGCTGCTGTTACCAGCAGGACGCACCCTGTTAGCGGAATAACTGATCTTCCACATTAGAGTTAACAAATTGCTAGATCTGGTGTGTGTTTTCTATTTATGAAATATAACAACCATTTAAATAAAGTCAACAGTGCATATAAACATGAAGATAAAGGGAACTAATAACAATTTTCTTTTTTGTGCAACAAACAATAGCTATGTTACTTTAAATGTTAAAAATCTGGTTCTTAGGTACTTAGCAGTGCATTCAGGCTGAGATGACAAATATTAAAAACAGCAGGAACAGCTGGTAAAAATCAGATATTATCATAGCTTTAACCATTTAGGCTTTCAACAAGTATTTTAAAATTGTTGAAATAAAGCTGAAATTGGGCGGTCTCTAAAAACAAACAAAAATGTTTTTATTAACCACTATGAAATATATCTTAAATTGAGCCATGAACACGAATCTTGTTCATTTGCTGTAAAATTGTCTCAGTGCAGCTTTGCTCCTTTGGAAATGTACAAAATATTTGACATTTATACAAAGATAATTTATACAATGTAAAAGCGCCAGGCTCAAAGTGAAAAAGAAAAACTCAGTTCTGTCTAAATGTGTGCAGCTGCAGTCAGGTGGATCAGATGAACAGTAAAAGTAAATGTGTCTTGGCTAATTTATTTGTCCATATCTCAGTTAAATGGGTCAAAGAAAAGCCACAAATCTTAGCTTTGTCATTGCATTCACTGGAGAACTTTTCAATCTTTTACTTGCTTCTAATATACCTGGCTGACAGGTTGTTTCCATTTCTTTGGCTTACACCTTTTGGGGGGATTTGCAAGTAAGTTCTGTAGCAAAACTGACTGATTTTTAGTTTGAAGCCTTCTGCATTGGAATCTTAAAATTAATGGACAGTACTGATGTTATAGATTTGTGGTTTACTTCCAAGAAGACAGTTATTTTATTTTTCTTGCTTTCCAGACTGGCATGTTTACACATCATTCTGTTGCTGTATTGTGTTTAAAGACGAATATTTCATTGTTATAAACTTAATTAGTACATAATTGAAATTAAGAAATTTAATTACATCAGTGAAATAAAAAAAGGGAATATTGCCATAGAATATGAAACAATTTCTGAACTTATAAAAAACACTCTGGATAAGACTATGTCTTCTCCTGTCTCACTGAATCTGCTTTAGAATGCTTTTATTGTTTGTTTGTTTTTGTTTTGTTTTTTTGTGGGTTTTTTTCTATTTTAGTTCCTTTCCAAGGCTGAGTGAATCCATAACGAATGGTAATCAGCTTCAAATATCGAGAACTATCCAAAATGAAATGAAAGGATTAGCTTGACCTCAGGTTAAGCTGTTTTCCAGGACACTGCATTTAGTGTCCAAATTCTACATTAAACTCAAGATATAGTTTGGTTTAAATATCCTATAAATCCTTTTTTAAAGTTAATCATAATTTAGGCACAAATTATAAGTAATATGTTGTATACCCAGACAGCGGGCCGACCGAACTGTCAGGATGAATTAGGGATAAAAGTCACAGTTACATATTAGTTGATTGTTTAAAACATACAGTAAAGTCAGAAAGAGATCTACAATAATTGTAACACTTTCAGATAAAGAAAGTATATTTTCTATAAAGCTGACATCTTAAAAAATGTACTTGTTTTGAATCTCAAAAGAGAACAAAAGTTTTATCTTAGGCCGCTGTGTGAAGATTTTTACTGGGTCCTGTAATAAAGGAGTATTACTTCAGTCTGGTTCAAACTAATATCCTAATATTATTACATAAAATCAAAAGTGTAGAAAATGACTCTTAAATAAAAGGAGCATTAACAGAGACGATAAGCTGAATGTTTTAAACGCTCTCTCTTTCAGGGTCAGCCAGGTAACAGTGGACCTCAGGGTCGACAAGGACCTCCAGGACCCATTGTAAGTCTGTTTTCATAGCAGTCATGGCATCATTTTGCCTTTTCCTCACTTTTTTTCCCACTGTGTCTTTTTCTCAGGGAGCTCCAGGAGCTCCTGGAGTTCCAGGACCCAAAGGACCAGTGGGGCCTCCAGGTGAACAAGGAGTTCCTGTGAGTTCAAATCTTTTTCCTCTTAGTTAAAATCCTATTTTTATTATTAATGAGTAAAATAACGTTTTATTCTTCAAAAAAAAATTAAATAACTTTTGGCAAGATAATAATACCAACAAAAAATTAGAAACAGAAAATGCAGATGCACTGATTACAGATTTTTGGGCCAAGCCCAATCCCAATTTTTCTGGCCTTCCCACTATGACCAGGCATGTTTTGTGTCACTGATTTAAAACAAAGAATGCAGATTCGCTGTGCTGTTGTTACAGACTAGAATAGAATTGAATAGAATAGAATAGAATAGAATAGAACAGAATAGAATAGAATAGAATAGGATAGAATGCCTTTTTGTGTCATTATACACATTGGACAATGAGATTGCTAAAAATACAAATAAAAACATTTAAAACTTAAGTAATAAAATTTCTTTGGGATGAAGGATGGTAGACGATTGAATAAAGTGAAAGTATATATATATAAAACAATTTTACCTTATTGGTTATTAAAAGTCATGTTATATGTTTGTACGCGCTTATAGATTTTTCAGTAATTTGGCATACAGAGTTCCCTTTACCTGTCTACAAGTAAAGAAACTTTTCAAATGTAGCAGTTGTAGCACAAGTCATAATTAAAGTTCATGGATTTAAGGCAGTGGTAACTATTTTGAATAAAACTCTGGGTGATTACATTTTTCTGGCAATAATAATTGGAGAAATCCAAAGATTTTGCCCGTTTAAAAGCCCTCTGATAATTCCTTTAGCAGTTTTGCAATATTTTCATGAAAACCTATTGTTTATCTTCCTGTCTGCCACTCTCCTATAAACACAGAATAAATGGAATTTAAAAAACAAGTGCTGTGAAGCTCTGCAACTTTACCAGTTACCATGAATCTCTTGGCTGCTTCTCTGGTCTGCTTGACCAGGCTGTGAGTCGTGGTTTGCAGCCATGTCTTTTTAGGTTTGCCAACTGGATGTAGCCGGGCTCTTTGAAGATGCTCAGTGCTTGTTGCTTTAAACCTCTCTACAGTTTTCTCTCTGGCTTGGTTTTCCTCGGTCTATGACACCTTTTGTTTTCTAACGTTCTCTAACGAACCTTGAGGCATTCACTGAACAGCTGGATTTATACTGAGACAAATGAAACAGGTTTTCTCTAATTGAATAAATTGTGAGGCTACTTAGTGAACCAGAAGTTATTTAGTGGGTTTAGCATAAAGGAGACTGAACACTAGTGTTCTTCCACATCCTAGTTATGCACCCCAATATGTTTGTAGAGTGTTTTCAATACTTTTGAAAGGCTTTGTAGTACTTCTTTGTCATTTATAGCTATATCCGGATTTAGTTTGCTGATTCAAAAAGTGATTTTAAAAAGAGGTCGAACAATAGCCAGGTATTATTCTCACAGTGTGCCTCGTGTATTTTTTTGCCTTTCAAAAGAAAAAAAGTAAATCTAACAGCACAACACAGACAAGGACATTGAATAGACGTCAGGTAGGATCCAAGCTATGTGTGGCGCTAACCATAACAGATGACGCTGCTGTGTTGCTGACAGCTAATCTCGTCCTGGGTCAGCTCTCTAGGCCAGCTGCAGGTTTGGCATGCAGAGTCAACATATATATATATATATATATATATATGTATATATATATATATATATATATATATATATATCAATCAATCACATACTCCTGATCCAGCGCACATTTAAAAATAGACACAATCCATAAAAACAAATTGAGGTTGTATCTGCTTTCTGTCCGAGACAGAATTTGTACACATCTTGAAAGTGTTATTTCTTAAACTTATTAAGATTCTAAAAAATGTTTTGACTCAGCATATACTCTATGTAAGTATTTTGTTTTACATATTGTGGTTCAACCTAAATACAAGCATCCAGGTGGCTTTAGAGGAGTTTGTTGCTAAGCTGGACATATCCAACCACGCTGAGAATTTAATTAGATGAAAAAAGGTTTATGACAGTAAATGCTTGATAGCGTTTAAAGCTGGAGAGTAGCAGAGCTTCAGTTTCTTGACTTCAGTGACTGAAATTAAACCCAAAAAGCTTGTTTTTTTTCTTCTTAAAGAGACAGTGCATCTGGAAATCTTCTGCTTCATCGATCACGAGCAGTAATGATGAAACTTAAAGGCTAAACTTTTAATAGAGATGAACCTCGAAAATATGGGTTTACTTTTTCATCAACTCTTCTTTTGCCATATAATCATACAATTGTGCTAGATTGTCTGAGCTTCCACCGACATCCCTTATCTGCAGATGTGTTTTTCTGACGTGCCCCAGACTCTGACTCTTGAATGTAGTTTCCAGTCCTCCAACCACAGTAGAGTCTTTTTTAAATTTATCTTGCTTGACTTGATAGTGAGGAGCTTCAGGTTTGCCAACTATGAAAGAAAGAAACTGAACAATCCACTTGAGAGAGCTTCCTCTGTCCGTGTTTGACATTATGATAGAGCAAACATTCAGCAGGATTGTGAAATGCAAGATTTACATTAAAAATCCTTTTTATTTTGATAAATCCCACACATACATAAAGTCAATTCAAAACTGATCAATAATAAATCAGATTTTTATGAGTCGTATTCACATTGCATTTATTTAGGGGTGGTTTTCCATGTCACACTGATAAGAAGGTAGATCTTTTAGTGCATGGATTCTGGCTCACAGAAAACATCCAAGACGGAAACTTTTACTGTTCAGGTCAGCTCCTTTAATCGGCAGCTGTCTCAAACATTGGCAAGGTCTTTTCTGTCACTGATTTATGTGTGTCTGTCCAAAGCACAGACAAAAATTTAGAGGTGGTCAAGGGCATTTTTGGGCTCAAGATAAACATCCTCCTGTTTAACAGCTTTTGAATAAAGTTGTTAGAGCTTTTATTTAACAGACATAGCTCTGTGGCCAGGACATATTTGTTTTTATATGCCTGTGGATTACAGTGACTGATTTGCTCATGCTTGGCATATGTGGGCTGCTTCTCCTTGGTTTTACAGTGTTGACAATAGCAGAGGCCGCATTCATCCAAAGCACAGATGTCGGTCTCTGTGAACTCTAGTTTGAGTCTCATTTTACAAACTTTTTCACAATCTTTTATGTTTTAGTCAATCTGATGTGACAAAAGATTAGATGCTATAAACTAAAGAGCAGACAAGTGTAACAAATGGTGACATTGGTGAAGAAAGGAAAATAAAATGGCTGTTTTTAAGGGACATCGTTATAATTTTTGCCATAATTTTTTTTCATAGGGACAAAAAAAACATTCCAAGCCAAGCTGGCACCATGTGAAAATAATCGTCCTCTAAATCTGATAACTGTGTATACCGTCGTTGTTTGTAACAACTGCTGGTGGGCATTTGCAATAACTGGCAATGAGTTGTACATGGCTTTGGAAGACATTTGGCCCACTTTTCTTGCTTTGGAAGGTTTTAGGCAGGAACAGCATGTTTAATCGCCTTCCATGATGAGAATTATAGATGCAGGTCCCTGTTTTTTATCATTTATTTAATGCAATAGCAGATGATTTGCCCCTTTTTTTCATAACAACCTTAGACTACTGTATGTATTGTTTCCAATGGTTTAGTAAGATTTTAAGTGTAAAACCAAAATGCATGTCCATCTGGACTGACCAGGTTGACCTTACAAGGGCAATGCAAAACAGTCTCAGTGAGACTTCCATTGTTTGAGGCATTTAGGGGATGGACTTGGATTTTTTGTCCTACTGCGTAACTCTGTTCTGTTTTAGTTTGATGTAAGAAAGTTATAGAAGAAAATTTGTGTTCAGGATTTTCTGGTTAACAGCAAAATTCCTACAACCATTAATCATGTCAAGTCCAATATCTAAGCATGAAAGCAGCCCAATTATCAGCTTTTTGCTTGATACTAGTCGTAATGTTCTTTTTCAAAAATGATTCTAGCTTTACACCAAATGTAACCAGATACAAAGACTTGCTAGTCTAAAACGTACTTTTCTATGTTATTTTTTTCGGTTGAATTAAGAAAAAGTTAGCCGGTCTTGTTTTTTATTCGTTGCTGTTTTTAAACCATGAACACTGACCCTAACCTGATTACTGCAGTGATTTAGCTAAGTGACCTCCTGGAGGAGTCATTAGTGCTTGGAGTAATTTTCATAGACCGACTACTCCTGGAGCGGTTCATTCCTGTATCATGTTTTCTTTTTTTCCCCATGTCTGATCTATGGTTCTCATAGTGATTCAGTTGGGTCACAAAGCAAAGCCAGTTCCCTATAACCCTTCACAAATTGCCATGTGTGATCATTTCTCATCTATTCCGTAATTTAGATTAGATTAGATTAAACATGATGTGTTGCATTTTGAGGTATATCAAATATCTCAAATATAAATTAACTTTCCCTAAAAATATAGCTCATTCCATATCAGTCAATGATTTAACATGAAGACTGTTTCTTTTTCACATTGGGCATGGTTGCTTTAAATAGCGTTTTTGTCCGTAACAATAGCAATCTATTATTCTGTGTTAAACTATTTTGTCTTATCTTGATTCGTTCCTAAAATGTGTTTACTGATCAGAAGCATTTAGATGTGACAAAACAAAGCAAAAGCACTGGATAGCTGTCCCTAATTAAAGTTATTTTCTTCCTGTGCTTTTATCTTTCAGGGTGTTGCTGGCAACAAAGGCGATAAAGGAGAAAGAGTAAGATACTAAACCTCTACATTTGAGCTGCTTTTAGAGCAATTTTGTTTTTCCTTTTCTGACCTAAAACCTTAAAAATGTCACAATTTTTTCCTCCCGCTTCCTATTTAGAAGAAATCCCATTAAACTGGAAGAGTCATCATTTTTGCTCCCTAACTCAATCATGCAGTTTATTTCCGTCCGTCATATTCATGCACGTTTAGAGTGAACCAAATAAAATCAGTGTTTTATGGCGCACCAGGGATCTGTATCTGCATTTTCTGCTGACACAAAGCGAGGACATTAACGCCGGGGGCATGGGAGACATGCTAAAAACTGACTTCAATCAGTCCTAAATGTCAATGTTGTTCGTTCCTTGCTGCAGCTAATTTTAGCTTCGGGAGCCAATATGAAAGAGTTTTGGAAGGAAAATAAGAACATTTTCTCCTCAGAGCTATATGTTTCTTTGAGGTGGCCCAGTTCTGAACAAAGATGGTGATAATCTGATCAGGATTTGTTAAATTGTTGGTGTTGTGTTGGTGTTTTTTTTTTTTTGGGTAACTATAAATAATTGCTGAAAACTAAACTGTCAATTTAGATTAAAATGACCAAACAGAAAGGTAGTCCTCTCTTTACCAGTGAGGAAGAGGAGGGCTTCCTCTTCAATGCCATCTTGCAACAAATGAGGAGCTCCCATCACGTTGCTTATATAGATGTTGAAACTCCTTTTTCATGGTGAAGTGAGTGGATTAATCAACTGCTTTGCCGGATTAATCGTTCCTACACCAGCCTCCATTTTTCTTTTTGTCCATCATTGCTAGAGACCCAACATTGGTCAGATCAATTGCTAATGTTTTTCTGGCTTTCAGTCACAAATAGCAGGGGTTACCTTATGTAGTAATCCCTGCTATATTTTTTCCCATGGGATTTTGAGAATTGATCAAAGATTACATTTATTCTAAACGAAAACGTAAATTTTTAGGGACGAACATAGGCTCTACGTCTAACAAAGTTGCTCACAAATTTTCTTCTAATGATGACAAATAAATAAATGTAGTTTTGCCTCTTGTTTCTATTCTTTAAATACACTCTGCAATAATATTCCTGTTCATTTCAAGAGTAAAGTTTGACTTATTAAAGACAAACACATTTTTCATTGTGTAAATTCTAAATACTAATGACATTTGTTATCTGTTTTGTACAATATTAATGTAAACTATTCTGTTTGGAATGATGGTTGGCAGTGCTAATTGAACCCCAGTTGGATCTCATCCACACAATAATCAACCTCTGGCCTGATGGCTAATGTTCCTGCGCACGCTCAAACGGAAAAGATTTCTCGGTCTGCTCTGTACAAAAATTTCTATTTTTCAGGGCGATGTGCAATCCCAAGCAACAGTGAGAGCAATTGCACGACAAGTCTGTGAACAGATTATCCAAAGTGAGTAGAGACTTTTTGTATATTTGTTTGTTTTCTAATAAACTTCTAAATTTCGAGTAAAACATTAAATGTACATTAGAAACCCTTTATATTTCTTACTTCTTGTGCTGCTTCCAGGCCATTTGTCTCGCTATAATTCCATCTTGAACCAGATCCCCCAACAGTCGTCAGAGTCGGTCCGAACAGTACCAGGACCACCAGGGGAGCCGGGCGGGAGAGGCCCCCCTGGTCCTCAGGGAGAGCAAGGTCCGTCTGGAAGGCCTGGTTTCCCCGGTACTAATGGTCAAAATGGCCAACCGGGTCAGAGAGGTGAGATGCGTAGATGCTTGAAAACACAAAAATAAAATAGTGATTCCTTCACTTTTATACAAAGTAATTTAAATAATATTTTCGCCATGTTTAGTGGTTGTGTAACAGGAACACCACAGATCCATACAAACATGTACAGAATAATATTTCCTACGGAACAGTGGAGGGTTGGATGAAAAATCAGGTCTCTCTAAAACAACATTTCAGCAAAACGACATCAGCATTTTTATTTTTGGGCATACAGGTATTTAATATACATTTTAACATTATAAAAAAATGTTAGAAGTATAACTTTAGTAAGGTATATATTTAAAAAGCAGTTCTAAATTAGTTTTCACTTAAAAAGCTGATATTGTACACATCCGAATCACATTATGTTAACATTATGAAAACATTGTTATTCCACATTTTGAAGGAGGTTAGTCTTGTTTAAACTTCTTACATTTAGTAACTACACCTAATTGTTTTAGTACAAGAGTACAAGGGAATTGTGGGAAATGTTGTCATCATTCATTACCAGCTACGCTAATATTGCCTTGTCTTAGGTTTCCTATGTCTTATGCTTTTAACATCTACTTTTTTAGAACTTAATGGTATAGCAACAAAATCACAAAACACTACTTTAATGTTCATATGATCCTCTAGCACTTAAAATGCTATGCCAGAATGTTTTCTTTATTTTGGGGTTGGGCCTTACCAAATCACATTAAAGACAGTAACTTTAGTATCCATGAGGTCATTCCTTTGCTACAAGGTCCTAAGAGGACAGACAGCATTTATGAGTCTCCGTCCTAATAACTGAAATATGTAACCCACGCCGAAAAACCATATTTGATCACAAGCTAGATGCCAATAAAGAGCCGGAAATCTTAGGAACTGCTGAATGTCTCTCCAGCCACGACTCGTTCTCATTGGGGTCAGAGACATTTGAATCTTGCCACTAATATGTAGAATCTGTTGATGTTGGTCTTCCATGAACAAATAAACCACAATAAAGTTTTAAAGAGAATATCCACAATTCAGATTCTATGATGGTTCTGTAATATTTACAAAAAAATAACATGTGAAATCATTCAACAGCTGCTTTTCTGAAAAGAAGACTCCACGCTGAGAAACAATTTATTCAGCTCAGTTTAAAACAAAAATAAAAAGGATACTGATTTTGAGATGGAAACATATTTAGTTACTTCTTCCATACGTACCTACTTTAAAGTCTGTTAACAATTATTTGATTCCTTCAAAATGAAATCTAAAAATGGGAGAAAATATATAAAAGAATGTGAGCCGAACTTCTTAAAAGATATATGACAGTTTTACATTAATTCCTATTCCAAAAATCAAGAAATACACATGAAAAACTATCAGAAAATGAACATTAGAGAAAGAACCAAGCTGTAATCTAAAGTCATCGGAAAAATATTTATGTTTTGTCCAGTGAGAAGATAGAACCATGTGAGCGTCTACATAGGGAATGATTAGTGGTTCCTCAGTTTTCTGTCAATGTAAATGTTACCGTACTTGGACTGATCATTTCAAAACAACTTTGCATAAGGGAAAGTCAAACTACTCAATGACCTGTGACTGAAAAACAGTTGTTGGTCCTGTAGCCCATTTTGTAGGTAAAAATTTACTATGAGCATTTGAAGAGAGTGCGTATTGATTTAGTTAAATATTTGACCCTTGATTATCAGCAGACATTTTGCACTGATGCAGGACATGTATAAATAAAAACCAAGGAGATCCAGAAACACTTTGATCGTCTGGCTTTTGATCAGTTTTGTAGCACGAATTAAACTCACACCTTCCTTTTTGTTTCATAACTCTTTGGAAAAAGAGTGTTTACAATGAGAATTGATACTCTTGTTCCTAACAGGATTTTTGAAGACGCACTGAACATTTGAGCATTTATTTAATTTATTTATTTATTTATTTGGTGCTGTCATGCTTCAATTCAACATCTATCCATTTTCCAACCTGCTTATCGTTGTGGGGTTCTGCTGGTGCATTTCCAGGTCTATCTCCAGCCCACTTTAGGCAAGAGGGGCATACCCTGGACATTTCGCCAGTCAGAGACAAACAACCACTCAGGCACACATGACCCACACCTAAGATACAATTTAAATATCCAATCAGCCTAACAGACACATTTTTGGACTGTGGGAGGAAGAAAGAGTACTGGAGAGACGGCAGAATTGAACAGAACCTTCTTGCTGTAAGACTGTGTCACTGTGCAGCCCTCAATTGAACATACTTCTGTTAAAAATACATTTTTCTCTAACTACTTTTTGTTGACCTGATATCTGATTTCTGATGGCACTGTCATTTTCAGATTGTTTTTTATGTTCGAAAAGTGTGTATTTGAAAGGATCTGCTTTGGAGAACAGTTGCTTTTAGTTTTTTATAATCTTAAATACATATGGTGTTAAAAAATAACATTGACTCTAAGGCATTACCTATACTAGAACTGACTGTAACATTGATTTAGTAAAATCCCTACCAAACTTGTGAACTCTGTGTTTCCAGGTTTGCCAGGAGAAAAGGGAGAGAGGGGGAATCCAGGTATCGGAAGTCAGGGACCTCGAGGGCCGGCTGGTCCACCCGGTAAGCGTCGACAAATAGATCTAGGCTTACGGAAACTATCATAAACACTTAAATATAACTTTGTCAACTTCCTCTTTTTATAAGGGTACTTTTTTTTTTTGTTTCCAGAAAAAATGTTTGCTCAGAGTTTCGATTGTATAGCTACGATAAAGTCTGAAATATTAAAACAATGAAATGAAGTTACCCGCAGCCATAATGCTTTTAGGACTTGCTCTCTGACGAGTTTCAGAGTGAGGAAGGCAGGCAGACATTTCAGTCTCGCGAATGTAATTCCCTGTATTGATTTTGCTGCACACGGTGTGGAATTTGAGGTTTGCATAATAAAACAAAAATGTCAGTGCTGGGATTTTCAGTTTGCTGTGATCTATTCCACCAAGAAGCCATACTTCTGCTGAAGTGTTTCCATGGTTATATTACTGAAAAGGTGAAACATTGCAAACATATATCAAACCTCTGTGTTTTTAAAAGGAAGTTTTAACCTCTGTGCATTTCTCAAATAACTGTGGGATAATCCTTTTTTGCATTTGGCCAAATCAACTACCTTTAAAATATTGATATTCGATTCCTGCGAGCGTCTGCAAAGTCCTTGTGGAGCAGTTTGTCCTGTGAAAACATCAAACTGAGGCCTGGGGCTAAACTTGAGCTCAGAGCTGTGTTGTTCCTGCTCCTGCTCTCAGGACATTTACTATCACACTCCTTTATCCAAGTATGACAACCAACCATTTGCAGCTCTCTAATTTTTTGTGACAAGCTGCAGAGACTCAAGCATTTCCTTAAAAGTGACAAAGTGCACCTTGGTTGTGCTGTTTTTTCTCTTTTTTCCCCCCACATTCTTTCTCACCATGCGTCTCGCTGCTGATGTCGTTTTGCTGAAATGTCAGACCAGTTTGCGTTGAGCATCCTACATACTCGTTTTTAAATAGAAACTCTTTGCTGTCTTCAGGCCTGCCTGGTGAAGGTCGAACCGGTAGCCAGGGCCCGCCTGGTCGGCCTGGTAGCCCGGGAGTGGCTGGTAGGCCTGGTAATCCAGGAGCCACGGGACCAGCTGGAGCACCAGGATACTGTGACCAGACCTCATGTCTGGGATATAATGTTGGAGGTAAATATTCGTCATGCGTTGCTACACAGCCCTTCGAGTGTCCTTTACAAATTAAAAACCAAATAAGACTAATGAGTTTATACAACATTGTTTACTTGGTATTATTAGTGTGACGCTTGTGCGTTATAAATGTCTCTCTAAAGACCATTAATTGGTTAACATAATTTGTTGAGGACATGCATCTGTTTGAATCACATCGCATTAGAGAGATCCCAATCAGGAGTGTTTGTCAAAACTCGTTGTCGTCAGGACCCAATCAGAAATGAGAACGAAACGTGTCGAGTTTCCTGAAAGAACAGGGTCATGAATGGGAGTCGTTTTGCACTTACATGCTGTTTAAAATGTGCTTGACATCAGATTAATGCTTTCATTTTTTTATAGACAGACTATTGTTTAAATACTGTGGATGATTTCCAAGAAGGGGGGGGGGGTCGCACAGCTGGAGGCCTCACAGGGGTGTTTGCCTAAGCAGAATAACATCATGAGAAAGATGTGATTTATGTGGGAAGACAATAGAAACTGGATGGTTGTCTTTTCTTTATTATTTAAATTTTTTGTTTTGTTTTGTTTTGTTTAATTCCCACCTCAGAAATGTGTGAAAAACGTTGTTTAAATAATATTGTGGTTTGGATCCAGGCTTGCAGATGTTTGAACACAAGTGTTCAATACAGAATACAAACTGAACGCTAAAAACGGAATAACATTTTGACTGGAACGTTTTCCTCTTTATCTATATTTATAAAAAACGCAAAATATGCTGACTTTCTGAAAAATTTACATTTGCACTTTAATCTGTAACGTTTGTCCTGTTGCCTGTGAGCAGTGTTGCTGAAAATATCTCCTGCTGCTGTTATTCCACAACATCATTAACAGTCTGGCCTTAATGTGCTTTTCCATTTAGTAAAATGTTAGAAAGTGCTATTCCACCAGCCACAGTCTCCCCTTATACAGCCGCTGCTCTTGTAAAGTTGGACAGAGATCTGACTTTTATTGTTCGACGTTTATTCATTCATGCCTTCACAAACGGATTAGGGATTTAACAGGTCAACGCTATTTGTCTGTGTTGAAATCTAATAAAATATGCTTATGCACAGATTGAGGCGCATGCGGAACGTCTCTGAATATTCATACAGATGAGGATGTAGCAGGACTCCAGCAAAGTGCACAGCTATAAGCCACTGCAGCTAAGATGTCATATATTATCCGAGAAAAGTAGCTGATGGATGAGACGTTATTTCATCCATCAAAGCAGATTTATTTAAATAGATTCAGCTCTCAGTTGTTGTTTTTATCCTTCTTGCATTTAATAGTCTGCCACTCCCAACAATTCAAGGTTTAAACGGAGCCTCCCTGTCCAAACCACTTCAAAGGCAGACTTTGTTTTCTTTGACATTTGTAATTTTAGGTTATTATTTTCCTCTGCCAATCAGTTATACTGCAGTCTATTATTTTTTTCACTTTATCTAAATGTATAAATTTGCGTGAAATTGTTTAGTTGCTATATAATATCATTATTAATATAATTTTTTTCCTTACCCTTTGATAAAATAAGTTCCTAATTGCTAGTAATTAAAGACTGGTTTTTGAAACAAATTAGCATCTAACACGAGTTAAAATGATAAATGTGTTAATGATAAAGTAGTAAAATACAACCCAATGAAAAAAAACATTAATTGCAAAGTTTTCACAGCCAAAATAATAATAATATCTAAAAATACTGTTCTTAAAAGGAGAAAGTGAGTTTATCAGTCTAATCTTAGGTAAATTATTGAATTATGTATTCTGCCCAACGAAGCTCAACCACAATTACGTCTCACACAGATTGAAGTGTGGCTGCAGACCTAAACCTTTGGCCAGGGATAAAATATGTTTGTTGTTCTAAGATATATTTTGATGCAAGCCTATGTACTCTATATATGTCTGATTTTCTAAATATATACAATATGACATTTCACACATGTATCCCATAAAAAAAACATTAATACGGCATCAGAAACATTGAAATTGAAAATAAAGCATGGTGGTGGCGCTTTCATGGTCTGGGATTATTTAGCTTCTCTTGTAACCAATAATTTTTTTCAGCACAACATCAGGCCAGACAGGTAAAACAAGATACCTGAGTGCTTCCAAACATGCAATAATCTTGCTGCAGCAGACATGAAGCAGGTTTACACCGATGCTAAATAAAAAAATTGTGCTCGCAGTACAACACCAACGAATAAAAACATCTGAAGCTATTGCTTGGGATTTTTAAAAACTGGAATAGAATATTCCTTAGATTAGGTACCTCCAGGAAGTACAACATTATACAACCGGCTGATTCTTGAATGAAATACAAGAATCAGCCGGTTGTTAAAACAATAATGCTTGGTTGTTTAAAACTAACAATTGTCCTTTTAATATACAACCTGTTTCCCTATTTTCTTTTCCTTTAAATGTTTGTATTCACACTTTCTAATGAGCAGAAAGACAAGAGGTTTTGGCGTTGAATGTCTTGTTCCCGTTTCATAGCATTGTGAATTTCTAACAGTGTATGTTTCCCTTCTGTAAAACAGAAGATGGTTCTGGGACTAATCTCTCTACTTCCTAAATCCTGTCCCAGCGGTTCCAGATGGTTTATCTGAAATCTTTGGTGTCTTTGGGCTTTTGTTTTCCCTGCTTCATGTGAGGTAATATCTTTTGTCTTCCTCTCTTCCTCCCTTCCCCTCTTCTCCCTTGTTCTGATTTGAAGTTCAACCAGACTACAGGAATGATTACTAAGGAGGAATCCAACCCTCTCTCCTCATTCTCCTCGCACACGCTCATCTCCCTCTTTGCCTTCTTCAGAAACATCTAGCCGTTTCCCAAGATCCCAAACGACAAACACGGAACCTGATATTGGGGGGGTTCTGAATTTAACTTGTTAGAACAAACATCTTATTTTCATATAAATAGTTTTTGCAGCATTTTAGGGGAGCTTTTTATATAAAATCTATCTACATTTCTGAACTGAAACTGTTTTAGTAAGTCTCTGTACTATTTGGATTGAGTGCCACATTTCTAAAGCTTGATCCATACGTCTTAATTTACTAGAGGTTAAAGAACCTGTTTCACATTTAATGCACATTTAAGTCTTAAAAACCACCACCAACAAAAAAACAAAAAGACCCTCTACAATGCTGCCACCAACAATTGCACTGCCATTTATTCGCAATTACTCATCTTCCTCATCTTCCTCAGCTTTCACCTGCTTTTAGCGCAAATCTCATTACAACTAATGATTTCTTTCACAGCCCAATCAATCAGCAAAGCAGTGATGAGTAGCTCTCCTTTCTGATTGTCTGCTTTCATTGCCTGAACAGCCTGGCTTACCTGTGCAAATCAGATTCTGAGATGTGCTATAAATCTATATTTTTTTCGCCCCCAGAGTAATTGCCCCTATTTGATAACTGGAACATTTTAACACAACAAAGCTTTATTTAAATACTCTGATCTTAAATTAATACATGTGACACAGCATGGCCATCTGCATGCCTTACGTTCCTGCTGTCCTTCTGTTAGAAGTGCTTTACCTTGCTTTAACAAAACGACATGATTTTTATTGCTTGTGGCATCTAGTTTTGGTTCCCTTTAACCTCACTTCAGCCCTGACCTTAAATATCCCCTCCACACCACTCCAGTCCAATCCCCGCCCTACGGCGGCAGCTACCAGCCCTACAATCCTCCCCACAGACAGTCGTATAACCCCGCTGCAGTGGCATACGACGACGACGAAGGAGGCGCCGAGGCAGATGAGGAAGAGCAGGACGCCTACTACCATGGTTACCACTCCCAGCACTACCCACAGCAGCCGTCCCAGTTTAACTATGGGCAACACGGGTACTACCCAGGAAACTCTGAAGACGTGGAGCTGAGTTCACCAGGTGTCATCAGGAGGATTTCACAGAGCATTGTCACGGAGGAGAACTGAAGAGGAAGAGTGGACTCACATTAAGTGCTAGAGCCCCAAAAGACATAACACATAAACCACGGTGATGAGAATCCTCCACCCTGCAGTGGGTTTCCTCTGAGGTACAATAAGAAAAAATGTAAATATCTCTGTGATATGTGTGTAAAAGGTCCGAAAAGTGCCTGATCCGTGTCCGTTTTGTCCAGTGATGATGCAAACATTCAGCCTTTTCTTTTTGCATCTTACAGCTCTGTGAAGCTGCATGTCTGCCGAGCACTGAGCACGACTGAAGTGCTTCTAGTTTCTGTAGCCTGAATGTTTCCTTTTTCTTTTTCTTCCAAAACCAGAGAAAACGAAAAGTGGCATCGTTTGTACAGACTGCTTTTTATAATGTACATTTCCTCTGCAGCCCTTCTCTTTTTATTTCTGTGTTAAAACGTACCTCTGCGTCCAGTATTCTTTTTCTACTTTAAGCTTATACCTTAAGTTTCTTAACTATTAGGAGTTTGACATTTTGAAGTGCAAAACTGGGTTTTATTTAAAAAATTGAAGTTTGTTACATTTTGTCCTGCGATACTTTATTCTCATGTCTGAAAATGAACAAAGTTTTCATATAAAAAACTTAAACTGTTGTCTTGTTTTATTTTTTTAAGCAAATTTAAGCTCAATGTAAACGCTTTGAGCAAGTGAGGATTAAACTAGAGTTTATGACAGTGTGAAATTGTTGAATGGACAGAAAACATACATTTTTAACCATTTTCAATGGAATAAAATTCCATAATAGGTCTGAGAAAAGTAAACTTTACAAGAGACTGCTTCAATAAAGATATTTTACAACATTTATGTAAAACACTTTTTCAGAAGAGAGGTTTATTAAAGATTTAATGGGCTTTTATTTTTTTTTACAGTTCGCTTAAACAAGACTGAAACACAAAAACAACGCAGGTTACGACCAGTCAACATTTGCAGCATGCTGAGCTTGTCGCTGTAACACAATAATTGTTTTCAGATTGAAACCTCCATACGGACAAATAAAAAGAAATAAAAACAACTAGCCCTAACAGATGTCCCGTTTCCGGGCCAGGTCTGATCTAATCATAGGGGAACCCACAGAATCTCATTTTCTCTGATCGAGGCAGAGCCGCGCGGTGAAATCTCAAGCTGTTCCTGGACAATTCAGCTCGGCTGTGGTTCCAATGAGGCCGATACAGCTCATGGTGAGAGCTTTTGTGTGCAGCCCTACAAAAACAGAGTGATGGCAGGCTGAGGGTTGTTTCTGCTGGCATGGAGGTTGTGGCTTCAGTGATTGGAGTGCAGGCGAACTTTGATGGCAGTTTTTGAAAAAGAAAGAAAGCTGTGTTTACTATGAACTGTGTCCTGGTTTAGCTGCACCAGGGAGCTTTGATTTCATTTCATCTTGTAATCTTCAGGTCTGTGAAGAGAAAAGAAAAAAGAAAGAAAGCGAACGCATTAGCATTGGGAGCAATTTTGAGGAAAATGCACGGACAAAAAGTGACAGATGAGAAACTGGGCAGATCTTATCAATTTGTTTTTGTTTGGCTTTTTTTTTCCTTCTAGCTTTTCAAATTAAGTTCAGAGGCAGCATCACGTTTTCGCGTTTCTTCTCCTTTAATTTCAACAGATTGCATGTGACAGATCTTATCGGTGGATGCTGTATGGGTTTTGTTACAAAGTGGTGAAAAAAAAATTGAATAGTTCTGTTATCAAACACAGCAGAATGTATCCTGGGTCTGGAGGGTGGCTCGTGTTTATATGTGTGTTCGTTTTACAGAGACGGCCCGGCTCATCTAATCATCTCTCGCCTATGCTGAGTATATTTTCAGAAAGAATATTAACTACGTTTATTATGGGGTAATAATTACATAACCCACGGTGACCCAATAGCCTGTTGCTCCCTGATGTCTGGACACACGCATCTGATGAGTAAAGGAGAGTGTGAGTGAATATCAACTAGGCGGAGATAGCTGCACGTCTGCCGGCGTGGATGAAAACACAGAGCACACAACCAATGTTTGTCGCCTTAAAAATGCACTCAGGTGACAAAGAAACCCGTGTCTTGTAAATAGATGCATTATATAAACAAACCAAATAGAAATGTGGACTGTCAAATTCATTTAATTTAGTCCTTTAAGCTCATTTAATTTAAAAAATAAATAAACTTGTTTTACTCAGCTTTGATGAACAAATAAAAACCTTTTATTTCACAATGATACAATTAAAAAATTTCCAACACAAAGTGAAAGGTAAAATACATTCTTTTTAATATGTGAGCTAAAACTTACGGTGGAATGGATAGATTTGATTTTAATCTCTGCAACGCCTTAAGAGTTTCAGTGGGGCTCTTGGCTGCTGGTCTAAAAACCGCTCTCCTTAGTGGCCTGGTAAATTGGGGTGAGCAAACATGTCTGGGTATGTTGTATTATAATGGTAATTAAAAAGTGCCTTGTGAGATGTTTAAAGCTTGGGATGTAACCCTGCCTCACACATCTGTACACATCCCTCCATTATAAGTATACTGTGATCGCTATGCTGTTCCCTAACAACAGTACAGTACTTTAAGATTAAAAACAGAGGCTAGCTGTTTTCTAAGGTGATTTTATTAAAGCCATTAGTTGCAGTGGATTTTATTTAGGTGCATCAATGTAAAAATAGGTGCAAAAAAAACACATTTTTCCTACCACAACACAATATGCACTACCTTGTGGCAGTCTACCACAAATCCAATGAAACATGCAGATGTTTCTAGATGCAACAAGAAAAATGGTGGAGAGCTAAAGGGGTGTGAATACTTGCTGTGTAACTAAATGCTTTAAAAAATAGCAAAAGCAATGCTTTTACTGTAGCAAGCAGTAGTTTGGACGTTTTCTTCCACATGAACGCTTTTTATCAGGACTCTTAACACGAGGCCTGCGTGGTTCAAGAGAAAACAGGAGAAGCCAAAAGACAAGCAGCAAAATACTTTGTGTCATGTTGATATCTGAATAATTGATTTTAACCTGCAGCGAGCCACCTGAAGATACTGTAGCACAATTTGTCTCCACTTTACCAGACGAGTAAAAGACGGGCGTCTGAAAACAAAAATAAACCCAGGAAATAAGAAATACTGAATGCGCCGGTGCATGGAGTAAAACTACGGCGATTTATAATCAGAAATGTTATGACATTAACGGAACAAAGATATAGGGCGTTTCAGTGTTTGTTCAGGGCTCACTGTACTTGTTGCAGATCGATAAAACAAACTAATAACATACTTATCCTATGAGCAAAATATTTACAACAGCATAGAGAGCGTAGACTTTTAATCTAATATGTGGACACCAAGCAACTGAGTTGTGACCACGACCCGAGGGAGCATCTGGACTGTGGACACACTGATGGATTACTGGCTTAATGAATGCAAAGGCTACATGCAGGACAGAGAGCGCTCTGCATGCAGCGGTGCGACTTTATGATACAAGCAAACCGCAAGTCACAGTGTCAGTCTAATCTCCAACCTGAAAATACCTGAGCCAGAAAAGCCATGAATATGATTATGCTGAGCAACAGATGTTCTGCCTTGCTCCAAAAACATCCAGTTGGGACGGGGAGGAAACGAGCCAACGTTCCTGTGTGTGTCGTTTATGACATTTGATCATTTCAGCTTCCAGGCTGCAGGGAAAACATTTTTTTTGTGTATGACGGTGCTGCTGTTGTCAGTCCTTTCAGATTAAAGCAATTTAGAAAATCATAAAGGGCCATTACACCAACTTACATAAGGTCCGAACGCTTATTTCTATGCAACAGAGCACAACAGACTCCTTATTATGATTAAACCAGCTGCCCATTCAGGTGTCAGTCACTGTTTGCTACGCATATTCTGTCACATTTGAGCTTGGTTCATTCACTCCTCAAATCACATATGTTTGTGGTTAAAATATAAAAACAA
>JAVLVB010000117.1:137244-164310 GCA_032876305.1 Orestias chungarensis | reverse complement strand
GTGTGTGTGTGTGTGTGTGTGTGTGTGTGTGTGTGTGTGTGTGTGTGTGTGTGTGTGTGTGTGTGTGTGTGTGTGTGTGTGTGTGTGTGTGTGTGTGTGTGTGTGTGAGCACCAGGACTGTTCATTGGTGGGCAGCTCTGAGCAAAATAACTCAGAGAAAGCCCCAGTCTGCCTTTTGTAAGCTTGTACAAATTCTTTTTTTTATCAAATTGTATTATACTCGTTTCCACAACTGGAAGGATTTTTTTTTCTACCTTTAATATTTTGGTAACTGGTGCCATCTACCACTACTCCTTTTGTGGTCTAATATTATTACAGCCTGCTGGCCCAAACTGGGATTTCAACCAAAGTTAATAGGAATATATTAGAATACAAGGTAATACTTTTCTCAGGTAAACATTTTCAATATGACAATTTATAATGGGACAAATGAAAATGGCTTAGTGCGAGTTGGCTTAGGGCTAAATGAGATCCGATTTTGTCACAACCACAAACTTCAATGCATCACGTTGGGATTTACTGTAACAAACCAAAATAGAGTTGTGCATAACAGGGACATTATGAGACTAGCTGGACAGACATTTGTCTTTCAACAGGACCCTATGGGTGAAGCCAGAGCTACAACAGAATGGTTTAAATGTTAGAATGACCAAGTCAAAGTCTATTTATAAATCAGATTTAGGTGGACTGAATAATGGAATACAAACTAACGCTCAGCAGACCTTACAAGATTCTTTGTATAAACCAATAACTGTTGCTGGTTTATCACAAAAAAAAGGGCAAAATTTGAAAGAGAAACTCAAAACAGCCAATCAACCTGCTGGTTTTATTGCCAACTGCTCATAAAGCCAATAATGTTCAGCTTTTTTAGACAAAAAGACAATCGAGTTCTGAATAAGGAAGCAAAGGTTTAAAGCACAAACAACGTACGGGATCCAAAGCCTGGGGAAAGCGTCGATCTCCTCCTGCTTGTACTCGCTGAGCTTCCTAGGGATTTCTCTGGGCTGAGGAAGCTCCTCTGTCAGATTGGATCGAATGTCATCTGGCAACTCCTACGCAGGAAAGGGACAAAGTTTAAGGCCAGAAAATTCAGAGAAGAAGACATCAAAAAAGAGGTGAAAAGGAAAAAAAAAGCTATTTATTGAACCACAGAAGCAGATCGGACATTCTGCACAGGTTTGAGGACGGAATCATGGTCCATTAGTCTCTGGTGTTAACAAACTCATTGGTATTCACCACGGATGGGTTCGCCTACAGGTTCACTTAAGGAGCGGGTAAGAGTTCAGACTAAAATACAAAAGCAGCGATCAAACGCTGCAAACTTCCAAGTGGTATGGGGAGGGGGGGGGGGCGCTGCTGAATGCTCTGAAATTCAGATTACAGTGCAGACACTGGCAGACCCTCGAGAGGCAGTCAGCAGATAACTTTGGCTATCTTCTCACCCATCTTCGCAATCCTCAGATTAAGAGCAGAAAGCAAACAGATACACATATTTCTACCTGATTATTACAGCTCAGTTGACACCACTAAAGAAACCAAGGTTTCTGCTTTCAGCTCATCTCAGAAACTGATATTTGATGCATTTTCTCACCAGCTCACTAATAAACTAGTCTGAAGCATCAGAGACATCTTGTCAGAGCCGCAGAGTATGGAAACATTAAAAATACATGAATGGAAGGCTGCAACTGTTAAACAATAGGATACAGAATAAATCTGGACGTCATATAAATATTTTTCCAAACAAGTATTTTCTTTTCGCAGGCTTGAATACAAATTCCAGTCGTCGAGCCCTTCTTGTAGTTGCACCTGCCTAGTATAGCTGGAAACCTGCTCGCTGCCAAGTTCTGTCCTACAAAAACCTCCAGAGGGACGTAATTAGTCTCTTTAGCTACAGCCCAGCTTAGCTCCGCAGAGCACGGCTAATTTTCCACTCACTTCTGATTCTGATCAGCCTGCAAAGCATTTTTACACACTTTTTACCGAGCATCTCACAGCGAATAACAAAGCCGCGAGAGACATAGAAAGGCTTGGGGCCGGTGATCCATTAAGTTAATCTGTATAAAGTAATACAGCACAAGAGTTTGAGAGGATGCCGGAGGAAAACGTAGCGGCCGATGTGTGGAAGGAGGTGTTAAGAGCTTGTGAAAACATACAGTTGTACCCAGGTTAAAAAAACTAAAAGCAACAATCATGTTGACATGTTTTAAATCAACTGTTGGCTATAACAAATGTAAAATATTAACATTAAATGCTTTTTTAAAACCCAAAAGAAGAAGTTTCGTAAATTAGTTTCTTGTTAAGTTCTCTCCGTGTCTGTAGTTCCCCACACCCAAAAAGAAAAGAGCTTCCAAAAGTTATGAGCTCTGAACAAACTTTTGCAATCTAAAAGCAAATTATTACAACTCAGACATGAGGTGAGGGGACTCACATCCTCGGGAAAGATGTGCAATCGTTGCATCATGGTGCGCCGGTGCAAATTTCGAGGCAGCATGCCATAAACTGCTAACCTCACGATCTGCAGAGAAGAAGGGAGAGAGAGAAAAAAATGCAAATGATGACATACAAAAAGTCTCTAGCAACTCTACATGTGTTGTCTGTGTTTCTCTTTTGTTTGCCCCTGAAACTAACCATGTTTTGTAATGTGAGGAGGCTTGCACAACTTGGACGGGCTTTACTGGACTGCGATTCTAGAGAGAGACGTTGGGCAGACGCGGTGCTGACAAACTGCTCTCCTGTCCATTTCAACGTCTCCCGCTTCACTGCAAAATTCCCTCCAACTAAATCAACCTGCATCAGCAGCCGAGCCAGCGGCCAACTCCATGTCTCCTCTGAGACCGTCAACTACAGACCGGAACGGGTCGTTCACCTGATCCCGATGGTTCCCACAGGATGGGAGCGATTTTTATGGGGTTCTTATTTGCTTACACTAGCTGCATGTGGAGAAGCTAACGGCAAATCTCAGCAGGCGCCGCTGCTGCAGCTGAGTGTTAAATGAGTCTGATGATGGTTTTGTTTAGCATCAAATTAGGACAAGGAGCAACATTTCGAGGAGCAGCTGCAGCGGTGCTTGAATGTCTCTGAGCGGCGTAAACAGATGTTTCCAGTTTGGCTTCAGTTGTGGGCCAGCACCAAAATACCCAGGTTGCAAGATATTTACATCGAAAAACTTCAAACGATTAGGTACAAAATGATCTGATTATTATTTTTGACAAACTTAAAAACATCAGTTCACCCCATTGCTGCCATTATACGGATTACTATTTGTGGATGTCCGGATACGACTTTTTCACTTTCAAGTCCAATATCTGAGTGTTCAGTATTGTCCAATATCGATTTTGACCCAATATAATCTCAGCATAGTTCATACAGACTCTTAATACTTTTTAGTTTTTGATTAAAAGATATTAGTCAGAAAACAGAGGGTAACAAAAATAGTTATGAGAAAAACTGATCCATTTATTATTTATCAGTAGGTTACTTAAAATTTCAACTTCAGAGAAAAAAAAAAAGGTTCTACAGACAAATAAAATAAATGACAAGTCTTACCGAGGTGCCTAATATATGTATGAAAGCATCAGTGTAACATCACAAGTAGTCCGACATCTCCTTTAACATAACAACTAGCATAAGCCGGGAAACCATGAATATGCAAACGAGCCCAAAACTCCAGCATTAGCCTAGAACTGACAAAGGTTTAGAAAATACTAAAACCCACCATCTTAAATCCACTTTCATCTAATCCCACTTCCCTGTACAGCTTAATAATATGCACTAGCAGCACATGTGAAAAAGGGGATAAGTGTCAGATGAGAAAAAAACCCTGTGACTTTGGATCTGCCACACGTTCAAATTGTACTAATCTCAGTGTGTGAGGCTTAAAGCTAAGAACCGCAGACTAGGAAGGAGAAGGTGTTGCAAGGTATCCTGCGCTGACATTTGTGATCATTTACAATTCAGTCTACATGACACAAGTGTTAGAAAATCCAGAGAGTTAGAGGCGCAGCTTACAGCTTTTGGGTCCTTTTGGTGAAGCTGAGCAGCTGTGACTTGTTTGAATCCACCAGGAAACCTTAAAAAAAAAATAGATATAAAAGCGCTGTCAGTTTTCATACGAGCAGCTGCCACGTCTTAAAGAGCCTTGAGATGTATTTAAACACATTTTCTCTTGTTTTTCTACTAAAAACTTCAAAGTAATTCAAAGAACAACCAAATCTTTAAAAACAGAACATTTGATTAGTCGCTCGGCCATAGTATGAATCGAGGGACATGGGATAAAAGACAGGGGATCTTCTTACCCTGTGTGTGACGAGTAGACTTTCTGTTCCCATTTGTTCCCAGAGAAAGCAATGTGTTTGGTGTTTACTACCACTACATGATCACCACAGTCACCTGTCAACACATTAGAGAGTTCAGATACTAATATAAGTGATCGATCATTATAATCCAAATATTTGTTTATGGAGAGCCATTTCTATCAAAGTTAATCAAATGCTTATCATTATTGAGACATAATCAATTAATACTCAAAATAAATAAATGCCCCTATGAAATCAAAAATAAATAAACAGTTTTGTATTTTCAGTGCGGAGATGTCATAAGTTCAATTATTTTATGTTTTTTGAGTTGTTTATGGCTCTCCTGAGTCTTAAAATATATTTAGAATATTTTTTAAGCAAAACTAAAAGTTTTACCAAACTATTCAGATGCAAGTTGAACAAAACAAATCTGTCTCATTGTGTTAAAATGTGACGTTTGTGGCATCAATAGAAACCAGCAAAGATTAATCAGTTTTACATTTGCCTCAGGTAAACATTTTTATTGTAGTGATTCAAAAAGAAAAAACGCATGAGATCAGTTTAAAGTTAGCCCACTGCTGCCATCTGGTGGGAGTTTTAAAGTAAAAAAAATATTTAAAGGTGGATTGTTGGCATTTTACAGAGAAAACAGTAACTACATGATGATACATACGATTTACATTTACAGCTGAGGACTATGGAGAACCCCCGACACAGCCAGAACCCCTACTCACTCAGAGCATGGTAGATGGGCTTGTGCTTCCCCTGTAATCGGACAGAACAAATGGCTGCGATCTTTCCAGGCGGCTGCATCCTGGCATCGATGAGGAACCAGGATCGGGCGAAGGTCGCCCATTGCTGTGGAGGGGCAAAGGGACAAATTGAGATCAGATTAAAGAGACAAACCTGAAGACAATCCCTCTTATGATGAAGAATATTTATTGGCAAAAATATAAATGAATAAATAGCAGCATGAGAAACCCAAGGGGGCAAACTGTTCACCATTTTTAATGCCTTAACTTGGTCAAAGATTGAAGATTGAATTTAAAATTATTTCACTAATGTCCTGTTGGTCTTGGTTCATCTTTTTATATAGTGTTGTGCAGAAACTGTGCATTTTTTGTTTATGCAGTTTTCTGTAATTTGGTTTTGTTTAATAATTGATGCTTGGTTTATAATTACCCCCTTTATTATACACTTAGTTAATTTTAAAACCCCTAATAATTTAGTTATCACTTCTGTTGGCTCGTTTTGGTTGTTTAATGTTTTAACATAGATGAAGATAAAATTATAGCAGTTCCTCCAAAACAATTCTTCACAAGTATTTTTATAACTGAGACGTTCAACACAAGATACTTAGTGACTCTTAAAGTTGGCCCCCTCAAGATTCAAGATGCATTATTCATACTATTTAAAACCCTCCTTGTTGTCTGAAGGAACTTTACAAGAAAATCCTTTAAAATCGAATTGTAAATACATGATAAACAAATCAGTTTAAAACTTTTTAAACTAAGGAAACCCAACAGATTGTTTCGAGTCATTGACCTGCGGCATTTGCTTAACGTTTCAAACCGATTTTCCCCACTCAGCGATACCCCCGCTGAGATACAGATTCTGGTGATTGGCATGTCCATAGTCAGAAACCTTGCTTAAGAGAAACCAGCAACCATAGTCAAATGTTTTCCAGAGCAAGCGACATAAAATCATACCTCAAACTGTGGCTAAGGATAATCGTAAATACAGTAAGATTGTTATTCACGCTGGCGGTAATGTCACACGGTTACGCCTATCGGAGGTCACTTAAATTAGTGTTGACTCGTGTGTGAGTTTGCAAAAACAATGTGGTGTCCAGAAAACGGTGTGGTTAGATTGATAATTGGAAAACCTTTTGGGGAAAACCTGGTCTGATCCGGAGAAACGGCATCCATCCCACTTTGGACGGAGCCGCTTTTCTTTCTAGAAATATGTCCGAATTTATTAACTCACCAAATTACTGACAAACCAGGGTCCAGACCAGGAAGCAGAGTCGTAGTTTAGAACTCCTCTCTGCGGCTTCTCTACAATTACCTACCCAACATCCCATTGAGACGGTGTCTTTCCCACGGTCAAAACCAAATAGATTAAAGATCAATCTAAAAAGAGCTAATCCTGAAAATCTCATAACGATAAAAACAACTCAGATGAAACAAAAATGTTCAACTATTAAGTGTGGCTTATTGAACATCAGATCTCTATCCTCAAAGTCCTTATTAGTTAATCATTAAATTCTTGATAATCAAATTGATTTGTTTTGTCTCACAGAAACCTGGCTGCAGCAAGAGCATTATGTTAGTATCAACGAATCGACTCCCTTTAATTATTCTAACTTACTATGAATTTATAGATCAGATCTCAGATTTTTTATCTGAAATAGTGTTAAACACAGATAAAATCATTATAGTGGGAGATTTTAACATTCACGTTGACACCAAAAATGACAGCCTAAATGTAGCCTTTACTGCCATTTTAGACTCAATCGGCTTCATTCAAAAAATCCAATGACCTAATCACTCTCTTGGTCACACTTTAGACCTTGTGCTGACTTATGGCATTTACTCTGAAAAAGTTACAGTACTGCCTCATAACCCTCTCCTTTCTGACCATTTTTTGATAACTTTTGAGTTCTTTTTCACAGAGTACTTAAAATCTGAAAGAAAATGTCTTTATAGTACGTGTCTATCGGACAATGCTGTTACAGCCTTTAAAGAATCCGTTCCACCTCTAATTTTGTCAGTATTTCAGAGAAACGCAGTGGAAGGCAACAAAGTAATTTCATGCCCTACACACATTGATGCTGTTGTTCATAGTATAACGTCCTCATTGCGTACAACATTAGAAAAACGTAGCCCCCATAAAAAGGAAAGTGATTACTCATAGGAGGTTGGCCCCCTGGTTTAATTCAGAACTTCATACCTTAAAGGGAAAAACCAGGAAATTGGAGAAGAAATGGCGGTTTTCGGTTTTAGAGGAGTCCTTTTTATCCTGGAAAAACAGCGTGTTTCTGTATAAAAGGACCCTGCGCCAAGCTAGATCTGCATATTTTACTTTACTAATAGGAGAATAAGAACAATCCTAGATTTCTTTTTAATACAGTTGCTAAACATACGAGGAATGGAAACTCTATTATATCATCCATTCCTCTAACTCTTAGCTGTAATGACTTTATGGAATTCTTTATTGATAAAATTGAATGTATCAAAACTAGAATTGATGGCATCCTACCAAACATAACAGTAAACAATGAGGTAGTGAATGTGGCTCTGGAGCCTGATCTCTGTTTGAAGTGTTTTTTTCCAGTTTAGCCTTCTAAGCTTTCAAAAATATTTTCTTCATCTACAGTGCTGACAAAAAGTATTGGCACCCCTGCAAGTCTGTCAGATAATGCTAGATTCCTTCCAGAAAATGATTGCAATCACAAATGCTTTGGTATTAATATCTTCATTTATTTTGATGCAATGAAAAAACACAAAAGAGAATGAAAAAAAAGTCAAATCAATTATCATTTTACACAAAACTCCAAAAATGGGCCAGACAAAAGTATTGGTACCCTCAGCCTAATACTTGGTAGCACAACCTTTAGACAAAATAACTGCAAACAATCGCTTCCGGTAACCATCAATGAGTTTCTTACAATGCCCTGCTGGAATTTTTTTGCCATTCTTCTTTGGCAAACTGCTCCAGGTACCTGAGATTTGAAGGTTGCCTTCTCCAAACTGCCATTTTGAGATCTCTCCACAGGTGTTCTATGGGATTCAGGTCTGGACTCATTGCTGGCCACTTTAGAGGTCTCCAGTGCTTTCTCTCAAACCATTTTCTAGTGCTTTTTGAAGTGTGTTTTGGGTCATTGTCCTGCTGGTAGACCCATGACCTCTGAGGGAGACCCAGCTTTCTCACACTGGGCCCTACATTATGCTGCAAAAGTTGTTGGTAGTCATCAGACTTCATAATGCCATGCACTCGGTCAAGCAGTCCAGTGCCAGAGGCAGCAAAACAACCCCAAAATTTCAGGGAACCTCCGCCATGTTTGACTGTAGGCACCGTGTTCTTTTCTTTGAAGGCCTCGTTTTTCTTCCTGTAAAGTATGTTGATGCCTTTTCCCAAATATCTCTACTTTTGTTTCATCTGACCAGAGAACATTCTTCCAAAATGTTTTTGGCTTTCTCAGGTAAGTTTTGGCAAACTCCAGCCTGGCTTTTTTATGTCTCTGGGTCAGAAGTGGGGTTTTCCTACCATAGAGTCCCTTTTCATTCAGCCGCCGACGGATAGTACAGGTTGACACTGTTGTACCCCTCAGACTGCAGGGCAGCTTGAACTTGTTTGGATGTTAGTCGAGGTTCTTTATCCACCATCCGCACAATCTTTTGTTGAAATCTCTCGTCAATTTTTGTTTTCCGTCCACATCTAGGGAGGTTAGCCACAGTGCCATGGGCTTTAAACTTCTTGATGACACTGCACACGCTAGACACAGGAACATTCAGGTCTCTGGAGATGGACTTGTAGCCTTGAGATTGCCCATGCTTCCTCACAATTTTGCTTCTCAAGTCCACACAGTTCTTTGCTCTTCTTTCTTTTCTCCATGTTCAATGTGGTACACACAAGGACACAGGACAGAGGTTGAGTCAACTTTAATCCATTTTAACTGGCTGCAAGTGTGATTTAGTTATTGCCACCACCTGTTATGTGCCACAGGTAAGTAACAGGTGCTGTTAATTACACAAATTACAGAAGCATCAGATGAATTTTCAAAGGGTGCCAATACTTTTGTCCACCCCCATTTATATGTTTGGTGTAGAATTATATCCAATTAGGCTTTCTGAAAATTATTTTTGTGGTTTTCCATTGAAGACAAATTAAAAGAACATATTAATATCCAAGCATTTGTAATTGCAATCATTTTCTGGGAGAAACGGAGCATTATCTGACAGAGTTGCAAGGGTGCCAATACTTTTGGCCAGCACTGTAAGCCTTCAACCTGTATGTTGGATCCAATCACGACAAAATTGTTTAAAGAAGTATTTCCTATTATTATTACCCCCATTTTGGAAATGATTAATTTGTCATTAGTGAATGGTTATGTACCAGAGGCTCTTAAGGTAGCTGTAATAAAACCCCTACTTAAGAAACCTTCTCTTCATCAAGAAGACTTAATAAATTACAGACCCATATCTAATCTTCCTTTTTTATCTAAAATCCTTGAAAAAATTGTTGCTAATCAACTGAGAGAGAATTTGAGTAATAATGAAACCTATTTGAAGAATTTCCGTCAGGTTTCAGAGCTCATCACAGCACTGAGACAGCTATCCTTAAAGTTAGAAATTATATTCTCATGGCCTCAGATAATGGGCTCGTGTCTATTCTAGTTCTGTTAGATCTCAGTGCTGCTTTTTACACAGTCAATCACAATATCCTCAATGAAAGGCACGAACACACTGTGGGGATCAAGGCAACAGCACTAGGCTGGTCTAAATCGTATTTGTCTGATAGATCCCAGTTTGTTCATCTAAATGACAAATCTTCTCCGCATTGTAAGGTTCCTTGTGGAGTACCACAGGGTTCTGTACTTGGCCCAATTGTATTTACTATATACATGCTCCCTATTGGTAAAATCATCAGACAGCATGGTGTTAATTTCCAATGTTATGCTGATGATACACAACTGTATTTATCTATAAATCCTGATGAATCCAGTCAGTTTGGTAGATTAGCATGTCTAGATAACATAAAAATGTGGATGACTTTAAACTTTCTGCTCTTGAACTCTGAAAAGACAGATGTTGTTATCTTTGGACCAGAACCTCTAAAAAAGAAATTGCTTAGTCAGCCACTTGACCTGGATAGAATCAGGTTGACGTCTGGTGACCATGTAAAGAACCTTGGTGTTATTTTTGATCAAGAAATGTCTTTCAAGTCCCATTTAAAATAGGTTTGTAAGATTTCCTTCTATCACCTTAGGAATATAGCAAAAATTAGAAATATTCTCTCTAGGACAGATGCTGATAAACTAGTCCATGTATTTGTTACTTTAAGGCTGGACTATTGTAACTCTTTATTAGCAGGAAGTTCACAAAATGCAATTAAAAGTCTACAGTTGGTTCAAAACACTGCAGAAAGAGTTCTGATGAAACTTAAAAAGACAGATAATACCTCCCCAATTTTAGCTTCCCTTCATTGGCTCCCTGTCAAACTTAGAATAGATTTTAAGATTCTTCTTTTGACATATAAAGCCATATAAAGTATATCAGAGATCTGATTACTCCTTATGTCCCTAACAGAGCACTTCGCTCTCAGACTGCAGGTTTACTGGTGGTTCCTAGAATCTCTAAAAGCACAATGGGAGGCAGATCTTTCAGTTATCAGGCTCCTCTCCTGTGGAACCAGCTTCCAGCTTTAGTCAGTGAGGCAGACACCCTGTCTAGTTTCAAATCTAGGCTTAAAAGCTTCCTGTTTGGTAAAGTTTATAGTTAGGAAGAGGTAGAGAAGACAGCTTAATCCGGTTGGGGAGGAACTCAGTCTTGACAGACGGTTCTCCTTTGCTCTACCTTCTTCATGTCTCACTCTATAGGGTTAAGTTATTTAAGCTTTTCTATAGTTATGCTGCTATAGGCTTAGACTGCTGGAGGACAATCTGACCACTTGTCTCTTTGCTACTTTCGTCCTTTGTCCAATCTACTTAGTTACCGTTGCTTAAACCTTGTTAACTTTTTGTTTTCTCTTAGTGTTCTTCTCTCCATAGTAGCTACACCTCGTCTGGCGTTCTGCTATCCGAGACAGCTTCTTGGATGAGAACATGGGCGGAGATGCTTCCAGTGACACTCTACAACTGCTGCTATAAACTCTTTTATTTCAGTATCCTGTGCTTCTAATTTAGTTTTCTGTCTTTTCAAACCCCCAGTTAGTCATGGCAGATGGCTGCTTGTACTGAGCCTGGTTCTGCTGGAGGTTTCTTCCTGTTAAAGGGGAGTTTTTCCTCTCCACTGTCGCTACATGCATGCTCAGTATGAGGGATTGCTGTAAGGTCAAAGACAACACAAGCCATTGTTTCTGCCTGCTGATTCCAGAGGAGTGAATGCTGCAAGTCAATGACTCGATGCAATCTGCTGGGGTTCCTTAGATTGGAAACTTTTTCAAATTGATTTGTTATAATGCATCTTTGATTTTAATTTATTTCCTTGTAAAGTACGTTGTAAATTGGCGCTATATACATAAACTGATTCGTGGACATCTGGACTGGTGCCACTTTAACCATCTCCAGACTAAGGCTGTGAAAACCAAGAAGTTGGTGGTGAAATTATCACAGGGGCCAACCCACCGACACAGATGGACACCCAGGAGATCAACACTGACAGATTAAAGCCATAAGCAACTGGGTTTGTAATCTGAACAAAAACCGGACTAGCTTTTTTTTTTCATATAAAGTCAGAGTAGACTACCTGCTGTTTTCTTTAGACATTCAGCCATCTTCTATGGTGTTGCCTGTTGGAGCAGCAGCTTACCAATGATGAGAGAAAGGCCAGCGCTGTGCTAGGATGCCCCTTTGACCCAATGCGGAGGATGGCAGACAAAACTGTGGCTAGATTAAATGAATTATTTTTGGTCCCAGACAACAGTAAGAAGCTGCTCCTGAACTGGAGTGATCAGTAAGTGACAGATTTTTGCATGCTAGTTGCTCAAAGCTCCCTCTCGTTGGCTGTCATAATGATCACTGCTCCCAAGAAACTCAATATTAACAGATTTGTCTTTTTCTTATTATTTCCTGTAAATAATCTAGGCTTTTTTCCCCCAGTAGGAATGTAATCTTAATCCAAGCATGCCATATTATTAACAGTAACACTAACAGTGATAATAAAACACTTAACAAGTTGTTAGACTAGCTGAAATATAAACTTTTGTAAATATTATGAGAAATTGCTTAATAATCTTGCATTAGAGCAAGCAAATACATCTGATACATTACAGCAACATGTAAAAAGGTGGAGCTGCAATAATATATAGTATTATTAAAACTTTTATCGTGAAATTAAGAATATAAAGTGGCCAAGGTTGCTTATAAGCCATAAACGAGAGCAGAGCTTGTCTGCCCGCACACTGCTAGCACTGTCGCTTGTTCCTTAGCAACTCTGACTTAAGACTTTCCCACATTAGAACTACGTGACGGTCAAATATAAAGTTTAACGCCTCTAAGGTGAAAAAAATGTGTAATACATTACCTGAGCAGATCTGGAAAAGCTGGACATTATCCAACTAAGTTACGCACACATCCTCAAAACATTTGACCCCGGAGGAAATGTGAGACACCATCAGACCGTCCGACAAACCAGACCGGGTGAAACAAGTAGCTCAGCATTCACTGGTTCCTCGAGCCTCTCGGGTGAATTGCTTATGATGTTAGTTTCAAAATGCAGGATAAATGTTGTTTGTTTGTTTGTTTTAATTTTTGTTATGTTTTGGGAGTTGTTGTTCTGTTTGGATACGAGTTAATTTTGTATATAGTTCATCTATATTTTCCTTTTGGAACATGATTTTCTACATTTTATTGAATTGAGTTGAACTAAAGTATGGAAGCCCATTCCCAACTCTCTAATGATAAACATTTATTATATCTCATGGTTTTGACTTAGCCATCAGATTAATATGAAATACTATCTGATAATTGTGACTTAAATAGTATATTATTTCATTATTAAGAGCTAGCGTCTCATCTTTAGGATTCAGCTCTATCATAATTATGAGCTACAAGTATATTTTTGTTTCATCAGAGTGATGGAAATGTGCTTCCATGACAAAAACTGTTGTTCTAAAAAAATACATTACAAGTCATTGAAAAGTTTTTTGTAGCTAAAATGTGCTTCAGTCAGGCATAGGAATTACGTGTGGACCATTTGTCACAAAAGCATTTTTAAACCTCATTGAGTGACTCTGAAAGTGTAGATAACTGCACATCTGCTCATGGCACATAATTATGGAATTATCTTGTGAAATAAAAACAAAAGATGAAAGAGTCTAGACGTCAAATCTGTCAGAAAGTCTTGACATCATCCAAGGAGTGCTCTGGACAAGACACATTTGGCAAATGATGTCAAGTGAGTAAAGTTTATTTGTATAGCACATTTCAGCAGCAGGACAATTCAAAGGGCTTCACATCATAAACATCTCAGTCAAGTGTACAGCAAAAACATCAAAATCGTTTAGCAAAATCATTTTAAAAATTCTACAAAATAATCAAAATCATTGAGGGGAAAAAAATAATCAAAATCATATGGATCAAAGCAAAACATTTTTATTTAACTTAAATAATTATTAGGGGTTGATTGTTAATGTGCAATAAAATATTTCATTTAGAGCAGCTTCTCACTTGGATCTGTTTGCCAGCTACTATTTAAAGCGGCTCTAAACAGGTGGGTCAATGTAAACTGAGACCTAATACTGGTTTAAATATTGTACAAATTTACAAAAACATATTCATGAAAAAACATTTAAAAAAAGTCTTCTGTGCGATGTGTTTGTTTTTAGATAAATTGTACCAGATAAATGTATTTTGTTCTTTTCAAAACTGGACAAACGTTAAATTTTGTCCGAAGTTAGAAATTTCAACATCTGACAAAACAGTTTGAAACTCTAACTAGTGTTTTTTTTTTTTTTAGCTTGATCCTTGCAGCCAAAGCCAGAAAGCAACAGCGCCCTCTAGTGTCCAGATGTCAGCTGGTGGCAGAATTCAACGTCACACCGGTAGTGCCGACCTCACTTCCTGTCCACAACTAAACGAGAGAGCGGGGGAAGTTTGACAGGAAGCTACGAGAAACTAACGCTAGCCTCGGCTTTATTACTGTTTGTTGGGTTTTTTCCTGGGAAGGCGGCAAACCTTAACCGAGAATGCGGACATTAGAGGAGGTGCAGGCGACGCTAGAGATAGCTAAACTGAAGCAGGGAGATTTACTCCCGACGGCCCAGTGTTTATCTTTTGGAGACAACGTTTCCTCTGCAGACTACTGCCTGATGGAGCTGGATGAGACTCTGTGCAAGCATATAGAAGCTGGGCAGAGGTGAGCTGTTCAGAAAAAGGTCCTTTTTTGTTGTAACTACAATAAGAACTAAGTTTAAAGTAATTTATCCACAAAATATCACATTTCCAAGTAAACTTCTCTGTAAAAAAAAATCTCACTGACAGTCACTTACAGAATGACTTTTGACTTTCAGTTTATGAAATTGTCTTGTTAGTAAAGTAATAAAAAAAAAAAAACCGCAGGCAAGATAAGTCTGATGGTTGTTCTTTATTTTTATGATTTTAATATAAATCCTTCATCAAAGTTTGTTTGTTTGTTTTGTGTTTATAAATGTAATAACGCGAGAATGAATTTTAAGAACATTTTTAATTGTTAAAACACATGGAAGCGGTTAATCAAGGGGAAAAGTTATTATAATGGCATCTATTTGGTCTGGTGGATGATAGAGGTTTGTATTTGCTTGATCCTATTTGTTAGTGCCTCCCAACATGCCTATACAAAGCTTTACCATTTAAAGCAACACTAAAGAAGTTTCAGTTCTGGTAAATTCTGGTGGCAAGTGGGGACAAAAGCGGTAGTGTTTGACCTGAAGGAAGACTGCATTTCCCGTGAGGACCGGCGAATAGCGTCGTAAAATCCTGATTTCCTGGTCGCCTTCAGTTGGATTGAAGTTTTTGTTTCCAGTGGCTGTGTGAAGGATGAATAGCATTGAGGTAATGAATCTAATTGTGGTGAAACCACGTCAGATGGTGATGTTGAAAATAAGAAATGGGGCAGGTGTCGTAAAGCACTCAGCAAATTTGTATTTGTTTTGTGTGGCAGGGTTCCTGCCACCCTCCTCAAAGTTGCTATGTGCATACCCCCTCGGGCAGTGACAGATGTGTCATTCAACGAGCTGTAGGTCAACGTATAATGACAAAAGTTATGAAAATATTTCGTGAAGGTTGAAAAGTTACTAAGTGTATCTTTAACTTCACGTCGGGCAGAAACAGATAAAGGCTTGACACCAAAAGAAGTTTGTTTTCAGATTTTATGTTTCAGAATCAATTATCCTGATTGGTCTAAAGTCGCTCGCCCACCATAGTGCTTACTAATGTTCCCTCTTTTCCTCGTGAAAACGTTGCTCCACTAAAGTATCCACGTTGAAGGAAATCTAGTAACCTCAACGAAGAAGATCCTCAAATTAAATTTGAAAATGATAAAAGCTAACCAAACAACTTCTTTTTTTTTTGTCACCAGTCTCATAATTCGAGGGGACAAAGATGAGCGTGCAGTGCTCTGTAGCAACGACAAGACCTACGACATGAAAATAGCCGACACGTCAAACCTGCTGCTCTTCGTACCCGACGGCAGAACACCAGATCAGTTGGCAGACGGCCAGGAGGGCTCGAATGTGGCGCATGCTCAGGTATTGAAATCTCATATTAAAGGGACATTTAGCTGCCGACGATCTACTTTTTCTGTTACGCACATATACGCAAAAAAACAACAAAATAGAGAATATATTATAATTTGTTCTCTCTTGTTAGTGCGCTACGTTTTACAGCATTTTTTTTTCCCCTTTCACTCAACTTGTGCTTGGAAATATTGCGGCATTATAAGCAGTTATCCTTCTTATCAGACGCATAAGCTTAAATAATAAATCTAGAGACCTTTTTGTTTGTCAGATAAGTTACTTCAGTGACATCGTAATTTAGCCAATAGTCATTTCCTGCCTCTTTCTCAGGTCTGGGGGTTCTGTAGCAGTTACTGGGAGTTGAGGAAACAGAGACCTAAACTAAAGAAACTGAAGAAGCTTTTAATGGAGAATCCATACGAAGGACCTGCATTTGGGGGACAAGAGGAGAACACAGAGAACAGGGTGATTGTTATGGTCATGACTAAATGTCTCTCAGTGCAAATACTAACAAGCAACCCTGTTGATGCACTCTTCACTAAAACGTTTGCTTCGTTGACAGTACACCATGGAGGATCTATTGGAGAGGATCCAGGCCAGTGAAGAGGAATTAAAAGCCCAGCTGGAGGTCGTCCACGCCTACCAGATAGATGGTAAAAAAGCTATCTTCTTTAGCCTTTCTAAATTTAGTAGAAAGTTGCAAACTGAAATGTATCCGTCCTCCCTGTAGGATACTGGCGAGTGTTGGACTTCGACTATGAGATGAAGCTTCTCGGTCATGTGACCCAGCTGGTGGATTCTGAGTCATGGTCCTTCAACAAGGTCCCGCTCAAAACCAGTCTGGAGGAGTTGGCCCCACTGGAGCCCAGGTAAGGAGAAAAAAGATTGTTGATTTCTTCATAATACATGGCGAATTAAAGGATTTTGGTATAACCTGGATGTGTTCACAGGGAAATGATTGAGCACTGCTTAAACTGCTATGGAAAACGCTACAATGAAAATGGTAAAAAGAATACATGAAAATCCAACGTACGGTGAGCCATTTCAATAATTTACAGCTTATTCTCTGTACTAACACGTTGCTTTGGTCCCCGTCCGTACAGGCGAGGTGTTCTATGCGTTGCATGAGAACAAGGTGTGCCGGGGCCTGGCACTGATGCTGCTGCAGAACGCTGTGAAGTTCAACCTGAAGGAGTTTCAGGATGTCTGGCAGCAGAGTGTCCCGGAGGGAATGAGTACGAGTCTGGACCAGCTAAAGGTGATCTATTATTGCTGGCAGAGTCACCTTTTAATGCACAGTCCGTCTCTTTTTTTCACCGTCAGTACTTTTACTGCTCTTTCCCTTCATTTAGAATACATGTTGGGATACTCTTCATTAAAACAAGCGTTCATCTAGTTTCCCTCTTCATGTTCTTGAGTTGGTTTGGGATTGGTTTTGGGATCCGTAAGCCATAATTTTTAGGTTTTAACATTTAAAACCCTAACTCTACAGTTGAGTCTTTGGCTGCATGTTTGTGTTTTTTGCAATTTCTCTTACTTTTGCTAAAATTGATAAGAGATCTACTACTAGATAGATCGACGACTGTCGTTATCATTTGCATGTGTGCAAATAAAACATTTTAAACAGTTTGAAAATGGTTTTATAATTGCAACAGTAGCTTCTTTAACGTCATTGCGGACTTTTTTTGCTGGTATTGTGTTGTAACACACCCTAAAGTACGTGTTCATTAAAACATCTAGGTTGTGTTTAGTTTTTTTCATGATCGATTTGTCAGTTGTAAAATCTGTCCCCTTTACACGGGTTCATGTTTATCTAAGGGATCTACTGTCTGCTTCCTGACTCTTCCAGGGTGTCGCTCTGGTGGATCGAGCATCCCGCCCAGAAACCATCAGCCTGCTGAGAGTGGAGGATCTCCCAGAGGACACAGTGGAGCGCTTCAATCACCTGTTCACAATCAGAGAGAAGTGGACAGAGGATGACATCACACCATACATACAGTTAGTCGCTCAACAATTTTAATGAAAGACTTTTGTTTTTCTTCTTGTTGGCTTATTAAAGTTATTTTTCTCTTCCCTACATCCAGAGACCTTTGTGGAGAGAAGCAGACCACCGGAGCCCTCCTGACCAAATACGCTCGGTCATCAATGCAAAGCGGAATCAAAATGTTTAACTCTAGAAGATCTGTGGCTAAATGAACTCTCTAGGCTGACCAGAGATCGGGTTAAATCAGGACATTTACGAAAGCTCATACCAATTAAATCACTTTCCTTAAAATGGTTTTTCTGCAGCGAAATTGTACAGTTTTTAATGTAGTTTGGATTTGTCAGTTATTACCTTTCTTTCGTCGATATAGGTAGAAATTTGTGATATAACGTTTTCATAAAAAATGTTTAATTTTTGTTTTGATTGTTTTTCTGCTTGAACAAATTAGCTGCCTCTCTTGGTAACTTGCAGGAGATATTAGGACTGTTTTCCACAAGATGGCATGATTTTTTTAAATAATCCCTATAATTTGCCTTTTAAACACAGCTGTGGTTCCTGTATTATCAAGATAACACTTAAAGCAGATTGATTTGAATTACTGGCCAACTTTAGGGCACTTGGTCACATTTAAAACGGCTACAAATCCTTTCTGTGAAAGGAATAAGTTCCTTTTTGAATTTTTAACAGGAGGTTATCCTAAAATGAGTCTGAACTTTGCTGTGTTTTCCCTAATCTTACATACAGCTAAGTGTCGTGGAGTTATGACAAAATGATCCTAATGCTATACAATTCTTTAATAATTGAGACATTGATTTGTTTGAGCCATTGGTTTGTTTGACACATCTATCAATTTAATGCTTAACTTAATTTAGATAAAAGCTAATACCTTTTACACTGACAAAGTCGCGCAGATGTCCATATTAGATTGGTTCTGCAAGATTTACTCTAAGGCCTTCAGTTGTCTACAGGGTATTTAGGTATGTACAAAAAAGGGTTTTAGATTCAATTGCAAACGTGTGTTTATGGAAAGTAACTAATGAGACTACTAAAGGAAGTGATCATCATCCAATTTAAATTGAAATAAAGTTACATATAGAAAGATATAGTATATTTGGGATAAAGAGATGGGGTTTCAGATCTGCCGATAGAGAAACATTTAGGTAAATTAGGGAATACGAAACATAAATAAAAGTGGTAGTATTGATGATTTAAACCTTGATTATATATAATGCTATTTTAGAAGAAGCTACTCAGACTATAAAGATGAAAGGTGGGAAAAGGGGAAAGAAATTTGTAGCATGGTGGACAACAGAATGTACTGAAGCTGTTAAGAAAAGAAATAAAGCTTTTAAATTATTTTAAAAAAATCATAACTTTCGGAATTTGAATGCCTACAAGAGATTGCAAGCAGATGTAAGAAGAGTCATTAAAAGTGCAAAGAGATTATTGGAGAATTCTTTGTAATTCATTTGGAAGGGAGACAGAACTTTCTAAGGTCTGGACAATGATTAAAAGGATTAATAGAATCAGTAGAAATCCAATTCTAAATAATGGAGAAATAACAGCAGTAGAAGATAAAAGAAAAGATAGAAATGTTGGTGAATGTTCATAAAAATTCATAGTTCTGAACATATTAGTGAAGAGAGGAAAAAGGGACAAGAAGACTTAAGTCAACAAGGTCACGAGGAATCTGCAACATCCAAGGGACAACCTCCACCCTACCCACCCTAGTGTGATGTAGAGGAATGCTGCTCCAGAACTCCTTAAAAGGGGATGGGTCACACCGAGTAAAGGTACTAAGTGATTTCCAAGAGGCTGCACGGCATATAACGTCCAACGGCACCCCAGTCATGGCAGCAAACGAGGTCGACATGCCCCTCGCAAAGTGGCACTTCACTCCTACCGGCAGTGGCCGGTCCTGCAAGAAATAAGCTTTGGAGATCAAATCCACAACCCAGTGTGAAAGTTGCTGCTTAGAAAGTGCCTGACCTTTCCTTGTGCCAGCATAGCAAACAAAAAGGCTACTCGTCTTTCGGAAGGATGTTGTGGCATTGTTATATGCCTCAAGGGCACGAACAGGGCACAGGGGTTCAGAGGAGCGACCGGTGTCAAACCAGGCAAGATGGAGCGGCTGGGTACTGCCTGCTGAACCGTGACACCTTAGGAATAAGCGCTACATCAGGCCACAGTGTAACACCTGAGCCATCAGGATTCCACCAGCAGCAGGACTAGGCTACTGAGAGAGCCTGCAATTCCCCCACACTTCTGCGGAAGCCATCGCCAAAAGGAAAGCCGTCTTCATTGAGAGCCATTTGAGGTCCGCAGATGCCAAGGGGTCAAATGGGAGGGACAGAATAGCCTCAAGCACCGGTGAAAGGTCCCAATTGGTGCTACAGGGCGGTTAGGCGGGTGCAAACGCCGAGCACCTCTTAAAAACAGTACAACGTCCTTGTCACGGCCCATTGAACAACCATTCAGCCTGAGAAGCCAACAGGAAATGGCAGCCACATACAATTTTAAGGTAGACCGCCCCTGATCCAGTAAGGCCTGCAGGAAGGTCAGTATGTCAGAGACTGAACAGAAGATCCCTCCTTGAGGGGAGACACATTGGTGAGCCGGAGCTGAGCTCGCACAGTAGAGGAAACCAAGTCCTCGCTGGCCAAAAAGGGGCCACCAGCAGAACCTCGTGCCCTTCCAGACGAACCCTCAGGAGAGTCTGAAAAAGTAGGCTGAATGGTGGAAAGGCATAAAGGAGGGTCCGGGGCCAGTCGTGTGCCAGCGCATTGTGGCCCAGAGGGTTGCTGGTTTCCAAGGAGAACCAAAGGGGACAGTGAAATGTGTCCCTTGAGGCAAAGAGGTCCCCGTCCGCCCTGCTGAAAACCTTCCTGATGCACTCCACAACTTCTTGGTGAAGCTTCCATTCCCATGGAAATGGCTTCTGACGGGATAGAAGATCCGCTGGCATATTCTGTAGCCAGGGGTTGTAAGCTGCTCTGAGGCTGGCCAAGCATGGAGCTACCCAAGTTAGAAGCCGTTGAGTCAAGCACAACAGCTTCCATGACCTGGTCCCCCCTTGGTGGTTGATGTGAAAAACCACAGTGGTGTTGTCTGACCTCACCAGCACATGCTTCCCCCACAAGCCTGGAAGAAAGCTCCAAAGAGCCAGAAGCACAGCTTATAATTCCATGATATTGATGTGTTCCCTGCTCTGCCGCAGGGACCATGTCTCCTGTGCAATTTGACCCCGCCAGATTGCACCCCAGCCCGTGGAAGTTTCATCCGTAAACACAACTTCCTGACGACACAGGAGGGAACCGAGCAGGACCCCCGTAGTTATAAACAACCTCACCCTCCATTGGGACAGAGACCGAATACACTGAGGCCCCACCCGAAGGCGTCTGAGACGATAAGTGTTTCTTGCGGAGTCTAGATTCAAGCCGTTCAACCTCATCTGGAGGGGCCGCAATGACAGCAGCCCCAGGGGCGATATGGCAGATGCAGCTGTAAGCATGACCAGAAGTCGAAGATACCGCACAAAAGATAGAATTCATGGTCACGCCCAGGAAGATAGTCTCCTGTGAGGGAGTCAGACTGCTTTTCACCATGTTCACCTGCAAGCCCAAGCATCCCACATGATGGAGCATTAACAGAGTATCTCGAACCACCTGGTCCCATGTAGTGGCACAAATGAGCCAGTCGTCCAGATATGGGAGGATCCTCAATCCTTGTTTCTGGAGAGGCGAGAGGGCCACTGCGACACATCGGGTGAACACCCTGGGAGACAGTGAAAGTCTGAATGGGAGGACCCTGAACTGGAAGTGCTTCCCTTGAAAAGCAAAACGAAGAAACCGCCAATGTGGCCGAGCGATTGGAACATGAAAATAAGCATCCTTGAGATCTATGGAAGTGAACCAATCGCCCGGGGAAATTGCCTCCAATACTTTCTTGGTGGTCAGCATACGAAAGGGCATGACCTTCTAGTACACATTCAGGCCCCTAGGGTCCAAGACTGCACGTAGGCCCCCGGTCTTCTTTGGAACCAGAAAATATATGGAATAAAAGCCCCCTGGATTCAGCAGGGGGTCCACAGTAACTACAGCTCCCTTGGCCAGCAAGGAGCAGATTTCCTGGTCCAATGCCTGGGCCTTCACCGGGTCGCGGATCACAGTCATCCTGACCCGGCCAGGGACGTGTGGCCGGCGGTGGAATTGAAGATGGTATCCCTGGGACAGGGTGGACAACACCCACAAATCCGGGGTGTGGGCAGCCGGGAAGCCAAGCTGTCCCATGGTAAAATGACCGACCGCCGGCCCTAAGGCATCATCTGTGGGCCTCCCGGCCCTTTGGAGGCCTGGGAGGACGCCGGCCAGACCGTGCGGCTCGAAAGGGGTGAGATGACCTGGCCCCAGCTTGGTCTCGAGTCCGGTTTCCCGGATCTGGAGCAGGTCTTCGGACTGATCTCTCACCCAGCACCGAACCCTGGGGCTCAATGACAGAATGAGATGGGCACGAGGATCCCCGTGAAGGACCCGCACCTGACCAAGTACCAACTGGTTGGCGATCACGTCTGTAAAGTCCTGCCAGCTGCTACCTTGTTTGAGAGACCTAAGCAATACGGTCCAAGGCATCCAGTGCTGCAGAGCAGAAATGTACCCCCGGAACCACAGGTTTGGCCCTTGAGGGTTCTCCTACAAGGCTCATTAAGTGGCGACTGCGCCAACCAGACCTGGCGGCGAGCATGAACCAGTCTGGAGAGTCTGCCCAAGCTCCCTCGTCAAAGGCCTACAGAGATGCATCCACCAGGCCCTGCTAGTGTGGTCCAGCGCAACAGAGTCCAAAGAGTAAGACAGGGCCAGCATAAGATGGGAGAGAGAGTTCCCAATCTGGCCCATGGGGGCCCCAGAGTCATAGGCCTTGCAGAGAAGTTAATCAGTAATACAGCACTGAAGCCGTGGAAAACAGGCATTGGGCCGCAAAGCATCATCAGGGGAAATAATAAAGAGGTGCCTGGGTGCCTCCTGCATGGCCACCAGCACCCTGCCACCCAGATGTGAAAGTGCCTTGGTGTCTTATCAGCAAGCATGTAGTTCACGTATATACTCTTCCGAGGGAGGAACCATAAAAGTAGTTTCGTATCTGGTGCGCCTAAAAAAGTCACCGGAAGCTGCAGGCTGGGCCTGAGGAACACCAATCTGCAAACGGGTAAGTGCCGCTCGAATGGGGGCCGTCACATCCTCCTGGGACGCAACGGAGTCCGACCCAGAGGCCTGAAAGTCCTCACAGAAATGGGTGCCAGAGGCCACCACCGAAATAGCATTGCAGCTACAAATCTATTAAAATAAATACAATATCAGCCTTTAATAATTTGTACAGACGCTTTTAAACGTCTGCAATAGCAGCAAAACAGGTGGAGATTTAATAAATGCCTCTTAACCTTAGAAGGAACCAGCTTCCTTTAAATTACAGGGCAAATTTATAAGGATAAAGAAATTTTGTTGATTTATTACAGAAACACTCAGGAAACAGAGGACACCAGGTTATATTTTGTGTTTTTTAAAACTATGTAATTTACATGATAGAATTTAGTAGATGGGCATATAGGATATGATACAGGCATAATTTTTTGTCAAGTGATCGACACTCCTTAACAGTCAGTGGCGGTAATGCCTCCAAAAGTTGTTTGCCAGCCGCCAACAAGCTCAAGAAGAAGAATTACTGCGCATGCGTCAAGAGAAGTAACTAATGCTGGGCGTTTCTGTTTGAAATTTCCGCTCAATGGTGTTTACCTGCGTAGTTCAGGGCTGCAGGAAAAGCCCCGAGCCGTACGTGAGAAGCCTTCATGGCTTCCCGGATAACTCGGACACGATGAAAGCCTGGAATGAGTTCGTGAAGAATACCAAGCCCAAGTGGAATGGCAACACTCCGTCGTCGAGGATCTGCAGCGAGCATTTCCAGCCATCTTGTTACAAAAACCACATGGCCTGGTCTATGAGATGGGTCCGAACGCTGGAGCTAATCGACGACTTTATGGTCCCGACGATTTATCCCGCCGTGATGAAGAAGAGCGCAACACACGCCAAGAACGAGCGCAAAGCGGGTAGAACGAGGAGCCCGTCGGCGGCTGCAAGCAGCTCCGCCATGCCTGCAGCACCAGGTGCAATAAAGGAGGAATCGCTCTGCTCTCCAGTCACAAGCACCGATCCTGTCCAGGTAAGAAGCTGCGTGTGTCTGCTGGCATCATCGGTACTGTAGTAGTTTGCACAAAAGAAATCAGCAGATCACTGTGGGGTGTGATGCTGGGACTCAGCATTAGATGATATATATATATATATATATATATATATATATATATATATATATATATATATTGTGGAAAAAAATTTCTTTGAAGAATGTGTCATATTTATGTAATCCATTGATTAATAGTACAAGTCTTAGTTTATTTATTTTTTGTGAGTTATACACTTAATCAAGCATTTTGTTTTTTTTCTCTATTGAAAAGGAATAAAAGTCTGTATTATTCATGCGGATATCATATCCGGTCAATATCGATTATCGGGCAATAGCGAAGGCTGAAATATCTGTATTGTATCGGAAGTTAAAAAGTCGTATCTGGTCACCCCTAGTTTATTTCACAAGATTTGAGTGAAAATGGAAGCACCTAATGTGCAAACTTCACTTTGGCATGTTTTTGTAATTTCATTAGGTCTCTACTACTTTTAGGAACGGTCCAAGCGCTTAGAAAAACCCATCTGACCAATTTATTAGTTGTTTTTTTTTTCTTTGGCAGCAATTAACTGTTTTGCCAATAATTTCGTCACTACTGGCACACACTGCCTCTCCCCTAGGAACCTAAGCCGAGACCAGCTTCGCAACCTAAGTGACGCTCTGCTCGCTTTATTATAAAAAGACGATTGTTCCTTGTGTGACATGAAACCAAATCACAAGAAATTACAGAAGACATCGGGAAGAGATCTACAGAGCTTGACAGGTTTCTTTAATTCTTAACCAAAATGTCTAGCTTTATATAACTGCCCCGTGTATCTTGTTTAGGTATAGATATATTGGAATACATGCATCAGGTCACAACAGCATATGTGTAGTCATGAATACTGATTAGTTTGGTGTGTCAGTTCCTCTTATGAAGCTGCTATGTAAGATAATACTGACTAGTTAAGATGATCACCTGTCTGGCTGTTTAGGAATGTCATGTAAAGGCAGAGTGTCAAGTGATGTACGTTGTAAGACATGTGGCGTCTCAGACCGACCCTCCGCCTCGTTCCCAAAACACTCGATCGGTCAGCACGCAGCTGACTGGGAAATCCCGGCAGTGTAAATTTCGAAGTACAGGTATGACACCTTTCACAGAACCTGACTGTTCGGAACGTTTATTGTTGCTTTAATCATGTAGATTAAATCCTGTACTTGTATTTTATGTGTTTTTTTGTTTTTTTCTTACAGCCACCCAGGTGAAACTGATGAGCCAGGATTGTGGCGTCTGCACCTTAACGGGTCCAATGCTGTTCCTACAACCCACATTGGTAAAAAGAGCGTCAAAGAGACTTAGACTCAGTCTGGAATATGAGGATCCTCCCTCAGAATGCACAATAAACACATCAGTTCAGGACAAAATCAGTTCAACGTGAACATGTGGACTGTTGTGGTACAGCAGCAGCAGCCACAGAACCTTTTCATTGGCGCCGGAAAAACCCAGCATCTTGTCAAAAAGGGCATAAAACAATAGCTGTGCTTTGCTTTCACAGCTCCCTGTAAATTTGCTCTAAGAAATTACTGTCATTTCCGTCCCATCTAATGATGGGACGGAAATGACAGTCTAGGCTAATGATGCATCTTCCCATGGAAGATGCATCATTAGCCTTCTTCACAGACATTAAATGTTTCCACAAAGATTGTATGCGATCTATACCGTTATTTACTGTAATGACATGAATCATCTTATCATGAATAAGATAATAATTTCGCTTGTTGAAAGTAATTTGCTCAAAGTTATGGTTGAAACCAGAAGTTTACATACATCAGTTTTCTATTGTTTAAGGTGATGGTAAGTTTAATATGTAAACTTCTGATATTTAAAGAAATTTTTGCATATTCTTGCGCTCGTTGTCTTAGAATCTAGCAAATAGAAATCATTTTAGTAAGTCTAATTGACCTAAAGCAAGAGAGGTTTAGATTAATTCAGCTTTAGACAGTGAAGAAACATTTTTGTTCCATGTGCTTTATGTAAACTTCTGGTTTCAACTGTATTAGTCTCTTAAATGTCCATGTAATCATTTTTTGTTGTGCTGGAATTGCTTAATATTAAGACCAATCTTTAAGAACCAAATATTTATTTTTAGAAGTTTTGTCTTCAAAACAAGAAATTAAGAACACAGTCCTTAAACTGCGCATTGATTTAGCTTTTTTTTATATGCTATATAGTGTCTTTGTATCGTGTTTCGATGGAAATTTGATGGGTTTTTTTTTGTTTTGACAAATGCTGACTAGAAATTGCCCAAGTTTTAAAAGCTTCACTTTTGTGAAACCCTTTAATGAAAAATTAATTGCACCCAGGTATCGTTTTAGTTACTCATTCATTCAAGCTGTTTTATTACATCCATAGTGGAAGTAAAAGATGAGAGATGAATATTTACATATATTTGCAGGAACACCAGTTATTATGGAAATTAATGAACTAGTGGTCTAATTACAAATGCGTAGATTCAGTGCTTATAACAGCGGCACAAAATAAAACTTCACAATTACATGTCACTTACACAACCATGCGTTCAAATTCTCAAAAGAATAATCAGTCATTTTCATGGCATGCATAAATTCTGCATGCTTTTTTTTTATAGATGTGCTAATGTCAAGCAAAAATTTATTTGCATATATCATGATCACATAGAACATCTTCAACAAAATTAGTTTTATAGTCAATTAAGCCAATATATTGTATTTTGTCGAATCTGTGTAGTTTGATCAAGTAAGCATCTTTTCAAGTTTGCCCAAAAAACACTTTTTGGAAGATCAAGAACCTGAAAGGTTGACTTGGTTGAGGCATTAATAAATCTAAAAAGCACCCAGGTGGATCTATCTCGGCAGCATGTCCTGCAGGTCGGCAACAACATAAGCGACAACGGCCCACAACGCAGCGCAGAGGTCCATGTCGTGAGGGTCCTGGACTGTCATGGTGTCCCCCTTGCTGTGGTGGAACCAGAAGTACCGACTGTTGGCCACATGGAGGCTGGAACCTGTTTGCAACATGAAGAATAAAAGTGACATAGTGGTTACTGATCTGATAAGATCTGTTACATAAAACAATTGTTGCGATACTGCCTTCAACCCCCCCCC
>JAVLVB010000117.1:116605-137144 GCA_032876305.1 Orestias chungarensis | reverse complement strand
TGAGCCAATAGTAATCCATATCAGCATAGATTTTGACAAGCTCTCTTGCATGTTTTAAAAAAATAGCCTCTCCATAGTACAATGCTGCCACTACTTAAACTGGAGTGTAAAATTTCACACAGGGGTTTGCCTGTAGGCCAAAACGTTTCCTTTTGGTATCCATCAGGCTACTCAATTTACCAGTTTTATCACTGACCTGTCTGGAGGATTCCTCCATGAGGTAATCATACCTTAATAGTGGGGAACAACAGGAAAAATTTACAGTCTATCCGTTTTATATTAGAGAGACTGTCTTTTCAACCTCTGGTATCAGTTTATATCAGATGAAAACCTTGTTGGTACGGCATACGAACAAAGTTCTAGCTGGTCTTCGTCACATCGCTTCTGCTAAAAAAAAAAGCTGTAGTGGAAGGAATAGTTTCATTATGTTTTGACCTAATCTGAATCCAGCTCCCAGTACTGGAAGGCTGAATCTGTCAGATTCTCCTTGATGTACGTACACCGATATTCTGACAATGTGTAGGAATCAAGGCTGACCTAATGAACATTCTGCCCCAGGCAATCAAATGCACTCTCTCTCCTTCTTCAAAGCAAACACACTTTAAATCACATCTCATCTTATTGATTTTATGTATTGTTCTAATAATGCAAAATTATTTGATTTAAATAATCACCCTTAACCTACGCTAATGCACATCTCAAACTTGTAATGCATGAAAAAATTGCTAAATTCTTATTTATCCAACACCAGACACATTTTTAATATTAGAAAGCCTCCATAAAGCCAATAAAATAAAACCATGTCGCAATACTCATGCTGTACAACTGTAGTAATATTGTATAATTGTTTGTACAATTATTATTTCATGTTTGAATTACGTGGGAAACAGGTTAGTAGTGGTTTTAAAATATTTAGAGCCAAAACAAACCAGAAATAGCCAAGAACTGCACACACTTCCGTTCCCCGTGTTTGTTTCTTGAAGTGGAGGTCACGTGTTTCCAGTGGAGGCGGAAGTAAACATGGCGATGATGAGAAGACGCTGCATCCTGCACTGCGAGGGTGAAAACACCATGTATGCCCTACCGAGGGGCGACAGGGAGCGGAACCGGTGGCTGAGGTTCATCTTCAACACCGTCCCCACGCAGTACAGCCCCAGGCTCCTGCTTTGCTCGTTTCATTTCACCCAGGACTGCTTCACGAACTGGACACAGTTCTACTGTGGATACTCGAAACGTTTACTGCTGAAGGACGGAGCGGTTCCGACTTTGCTGAGCCCGCAGCAGGACTTAGACGTGTTTGTAAGTAAGCGCTCTTGTTTGTTTGTTTCATATAAGGCAACAATAAGGGAAAAGAAAAGCCCGGTGAAATGATTGGATGGGTCAGGGCGTCACGTGCTAGCTTTAACCAATCAAATGAGCGCATTGTTTGCGACAACTTTAAAACCCGGAAGTTCCCTTTAATTTTAATCCTCTGGTTTAACAGCGTATTAACACTCTATTTACTCGGGTTTAAATGTTAGATGTTTAAACAAGCTGCTGTGTTGCAACTCGATAAAGGCTACCTCGTTATTAAAAGCCCAAGTTTCTCTTTAATATGTATATGATATATTGGGGTAATTTCAGTATTGTAAATCTGAGAAACAATTAATTCATACACATTTCCACGTGTTTTTATAGATGCATCAGTTAATGACTTAAAGTAGTATTTCAGTAAATTTAATTCAAAAAGTGCAACTGAGCCTATATTTTTCAGTTGTTTTTTTTAAAGTTTCTGTCAATTTTAAGCACTAAGGCCCACAGCTAATGAAAACCTAAAATTAAGTTTTCATAACAATTAAAATATTACATAGGGCCACTATGAGGCATTTTTAGTAAAGCAGTTATGGCTCACACCAGTGGTGTTAAATCAAAGATGACATAATTTTATTTTCCAACTTGACATATCAAAATAATTGTAATTTTGAATTTAGCCCTCAACAATAAAAGTAACACTCAATAACTTTATAAAATAAAGTTCTCTATTCTCTTTAAGTTAAATGTCTTGTATTTTATTGGTACTATCTGTCTCAATTGTTAGGAATATCGCCTAAAACCTATTTGTCCGGTGCCATCTGGGGTGAACCATGTGGCCTCCCAGACCGACCCTTCATCCACTGATCCCCCAGAGACTCGAACCGTCGGCACTCAGCTGATGATGACAAACCCACAAATCTATAAGAACGCCGGTGTGTAACCGTTTGAATATTAACCTTTTATTCTGCTGGACAATGATATGGAAATCTGAACCCTTGCTGATGTTTATTTAGATTATGTTCCTCAAATGCATTTTGTTTTAAAAAGTCTTTCCATTTGTGTCCGTAGCCACACAGGTCAGAGTGAGGAGCCGAGATTGTGGCGTTTGCACAGAAACCCTCCCCTTGGACAGCCCTCTGCTGCTCCTCCAAGCAAAGTTGGAGAAGAGGCCGACCAAGAAACCTCGACTCAGCCTGACAGATGAGGAGAAGGCTCCCTCTGAGAGCGTTGTTTCTACAGTTTGTCAGGACAAAAGCAATTTACCATAAACAGTGGCACATTGAGGTGCAACAACTGTTTTTACATTCTTATTGATAACGACAAGTTCCAGTGTTTGACTGGAGAACTGCAGACTTTAACACACAAAGCATTTTTTACTTGGTGCCCAGTAAAGTGATATCCAACACCTCGTCTAGAAAAGCACCCACCAAAAGCTTGATTACACAATGTCCTGGCTCTCTGCTCCATGATATGGGAGACACATAAAAACTCCCAGAAAAAGCACATCTGATTTGATTGCTGATATCACAGATGGCCTGGGATTGAGCTACAGTGGTAATTCAGCTGCTCTCTCTTTGTGGGGATCAACCCTAAGTGAACAAGTACTCGAAGATAACAAATCGTACTATGTTGCCACATAGCTTTAAAACACCTAAGCAATTGCAGTTGTGGATTAAAACTAATGAGAAAACATTTTACCCACTCTATGGCCTGAGACCAGATTGGTTTGTGTAATAGGTTTTGTGAAGTAAACTTTCTGTGGAGCCTTTTCTACCGATGCTTGCTTTTTCCCTTTTTTTTTTTTTTTTGCTTAAAAGTAGAAGATCAAAAGGAAAGCAACATACATCACGCCTGGCTTAAATAGCTGCTTATTTTAGGTAATTGTGGTTAAACACATCTGCCTCTGTTCTACTTGTTGGCTTTCTTCACACTAAACATTTTTCTTTAGACAGAATCTTTGTAATAGAAAACATGTAAATGCTGACAATTCCATCCGGCTAGTATTAACGCTAATAAAAAATGACTATACTGAGGTTTATAATTCATAGGAGAGCATAAACGTTAGCTATCTGCAAGCTAGGTAGACTGATAAAGGTCTCTAAACTTTAAAAAATGTTTAGGTCAGTTAAGACTAAAATTCGATTCCCTTTACACAAAATTAAGGATATATTCAGTGCTTTCTTTGAATAAAAACGTAGATTCGTTTAATGCATTTAAGGAAAAGGGAGGTACAACTCTGGGTGTGTTTGAGGCAACACCCGAAACAAGCAGGTTTTTATTGTGATATCAAGGAACAATTTAAACCGTACTTCCTGGAGGCCGGTTCATCATTGGGACATACAAAAACAAAACACCAGCTGTAGAAGGTAGCTACTCACTGAGGAAAACCCCTTAAGCAACATCAAAAGCTAGCTTACAGTTTATACATACACAGAATGGCAGGAACCTTCACCTCTAAAGTCATGCTGTTGTCTGATCAAAACAAAACTCAAATGTTGGCCATAGTGATCATTGTTACATCTAGAGGGGGGAAAAAGAACCTTGCAAGCCTTTACAGAGAGAGCGAACACCAAGGAAACCTGTTGATGCTTCATCCCAGGGTATAAGTTTTGGCAAGTAGGTCTTTGAAAGTGACCCAATGTATAACAATACAATTGTTATGAATTAATGTAAGTAAATCAGCAGACATCCCAAAGTCATGATCCCAGTCCAATAGAAGAGTTAGTGGGCAGAATGTGCTTCCCACAGGAAAGGAAAGGTTTTACTACCCTGTTATTACTTTGTTGCTTTAGTGTGACAATATGAATAATGTAGGATGTAACTGTGTATAACTATTAAATGGTTCTGGTATTTGCTACGTAAAATCTCAGTACTCTCATGGATGACTGCTTATAGAGATATAACCGATAGAGTTTTCATCTAAAAATTGCCCTACGAATTTAGTGAAAATATTTTATTAAAGTTGACCAAACAAATCTGAGCAGCTCGTGTCATCTGGACACCACCTTCCCTCTGGAGTTTCCCAAAACTGTTTTCCGTCACCCAACAATGTCGCATTGACGATCCAAAAGCAAAAAAGGAAGAGAGACCTCTCCGACTGCTGCTTATCCGCAGCAGTGTGTTTAGTGTGAAGTTTCACGTTTTCGGCAAATTTATTTCCACTTCGAAATATATTTTGGAAATATAAAAAAAATCTAAAACAAAATCTGAAAAGAATAAATCGTGGTTTCATGATCAGGATCTCTTCATTACTACAAACTGCGAAAAAAAATAACCTTGCACCCATCTTTAATAAATTGCTTAATTTGACATTTGTGTTTTGAGACCTTTGGCACATATTACGTGCATGATATTGGGTAACAGGAGGATTGCGGCGTTTCTGAAGAAATTAATCATGAAAACGGCCTCTGAATTAGACGCTGAACTCTCATGCAGCTTCTAAATGTTCCGTTATGACGAGTCACATGTTGTAATTTTCTTTTTGTTTTTGGTGTAAAGGTACAGAATGAAGACTGATACAGTTTAAACCACTTATAATAATAAATGATTTTAGTGTTTCCACAACATCTGGATTTAGTTACAAGCTGTAACATACAGGTCTGATTTTAGAAATCCTCCTACTATAAAACATATGTTAGTAGATGCATACAGATGTATTGATCTTACAGACCTGGGACTCCTGCTTGGATCCACGGAGCGATATCTGTCCCCTCACCACCGCTCACCAGTTTGGTTGTATTAATGGGAGCCAAAAGTTTGACCACTTCTTCGATCACCTGTGGATACAAAAGCAATTGTGTTTTTAAATAACACAACAGACCCATCATATATATTGCTTTCTATTGTACAACTGACTGAAAACGTAACATAAAATCTCAAACCGGATTCACACACATTATTTTCAATATGCGATATTTTTACGAAAGCCACATTTTTTCATTTCTCAGTCAAATAGTGGCTGATGCGACGGTTTATACATGGGCAGATGAAACAAAAGATGAATGCAATGTATGTAACAGTGGAAATATTGGATTTTAGTCCCGTAACACGACAACAGCTGAGTCCTTTCTTTGCTTTGTGAACTTTGAACTCACCGTTCGTGCCGCGTCACTGCCCGTAAACTTCAAACCCATCGGGGTGAACGTCCCCAAGTCGGACTCCATCACGAGGTCAAAGTTGGAGATGTTCTCCTGTTGGGTGGGGGGAGGGACGCAGGAGGATGAGGGCAAAGTAAAGGAAAACAAAATGTTTCAAAGCAAAAAGTAATGCAAACATTCTAAGGTTTGTAATTATATTAAAAAAGAGCTTTAATCAAGTCAGGGACATTGATTCTTCAGACAGCACAAACTATCAATAGCCACTAGGAGTCGCTAGAACAACCTTATTATAGAGTGAAATTCAATTTTATTTCCACATTTTAGAAAGAAAATAAAAAACCCTCAAGGGAGCTCTGATGGTATGCCTGAGAAAAATCAACAGTTTGTTTCCAAGAATGTATGAACCGTTTATCACTGTTTTAAGTATTTAGCTTATCAGGTTTTAGAGCCTGGTGAGCAGCCAAAGCTCTAAAGAAGGAAACCGTAATACGATTGCTGCAGAGAAAAACCTGGAAGCTGGCCAAGTGCTCTCCAGTCTGCCTCAAAGCACATTTCCACACTCAAACATGGTGCTGTCACAACGCTCTGACCCTTCCGGCTCTGTTTCAGCAGGAACAAGGTTTGCTTTTGAGCTCATTCTTTGTTTTCTTGTTGCTTTCTTTGTTTTGTTTTTAAAGCGTACAGCAGCAGCACCTTGTGTAGGTTGAAGTACTGTTGGGCTCCGACGCCACCCTGCTCTTCACCCGTCCACAGAACCGCTTGCAAAGTTCTTCTTGGGCGCAAACCTTTAAGAAGAACAAATGCTCTTTAGTGATTTGGATTGCATTCAACAATTGTCTTCTTTTCATAGTTTGGGGAATTCTTTAAGAAATATATATTTGAATATGCAGAACATCAATATCCATCTAGTATTGATATCAGATTATTAAACAGCTGTAATGTTAACAAATGGTTGAATTTGTTTGCCCTTCTTCGCCTGTTTTGTTTATTCTTGGTTCTACCAAAGCTTTGGCAAGGAGAACAATTTTTACAGAACCAGTCAAGTGGAGTTAGATTAGTTTGAACATTGAAAACAGAGACTCCACATTTATCTTCGAGAGATTTCCAAGTGGGAAAAGAAATCCCTGCTTGATTTAACTCCAATAGAGAGGAATCTACAATTGCTTTTTATTATTATTATTTTCCACCGACACAACTAGGTTAAATGAAAATATTGAACAATCTGTAAATCTTTACAAAAATATAATAAAGTAAAGATCCCAACAATTCTAATATAGTTTAAACACTTAAGAGAAACACAGAGAAAGCCCAGCACAGGTCTTGAACTTTCTCAGGACTCCAAACACATGAGGTTTTCCTCCCTCCATCTTCACCGAGGTCCTTCTGATCACATTTTGGCACAGCAGACCCACAATAACTGACAGGAAAGCTCTCCACAGAGCAGTGAGGATGCACGATAAAAGTGATTACAGTCTTACTAACCTATCATCCACGATACAGAATAATATCTTTCCCTGTTTAAACAAAGGAATAACAAAAGGAGCAATAGGTTCTTTCCCGAAGCTGTGAGACAGATATGCTTTCACTAACGCTGACTGAGAACAGTTGAACAAAAGACAAAACAGTCACTGGGAAATTTTATGTAGCCTTTCTGTCGTGCTTAAAAATGAGGTCAGCCCAAGGCCAAAAAAAGGAAATGTTAGAGGTGAAAGCAACTTCTCAAACACAATGGACTCAGATTTCTCAAGAGTTAAGGCAATATCTTATCTGCGGATTATCTTCCCGGGGAATATCTGCAGAAGAAGCTTGACGTCTCCAACGGCCACATTACAGCATCATCACCAATCCATAAATGCCTGATGCAAAAGGTTTGTTTGATAACGGATGTCGGATTCTTTTTTTCCTAAAGGGACAGACACCCAACTCCTTATGTGAATCCACTTTAAAGACTCTGTAGGTAATAAAAACTAGCTCAAACCAGCCCCGGCACTTTGTCTAAAGGTCAGTCCTTTTAAACTAAAAGCTTGTAGAAGCAGACATACAGAGTGATATCAACATGCCTGAGCTGAAACAACTGGTTACGTTAGCAGAAACAGAAACCAATAAAAATAACATTGAGAGATAAATAATAAGGATACTGTAAAGATTCTACAACTGATACTGTTGGTGCCATGGGAACGTCTTCATACCTCTGGAACAACTTCAAACTTTCAGCCACAAACTGAACAGTAGGATTTAGGTGTAAAGTAAATTTAAAACAATTATACCCTTTTTCTTTGCAAGTGAAAGAAGTTAATAAAATATTATTTATTTTATTACTACTAAATACAATTGTAGATATCCACAAATTAGTGAATATAGACCTTTCAGACTTTTCGCTTTCCTTTTTTCTTTGCATTTGGTGCCAGAATATTTCCTCACTGTTAACCATGGTGGTGGGAGCATCATGCTGCATGAATACTTGTCTTCGGCAGAAACCTTCAAGATACAAATATGTGGCGTGATATGAAGAACGGAGCTAAAAGCAACACAATCCTGGAAGGAAACCTGTCACAGGTTTCAAAAGACTTTGAGATGGGCGTAGAGGTCTAAATGCCAACAGGACAACAGTCCAAACACAAAGACACAGACACAGAGAATTGATTCATCAAGCACTATAAACATTTCAGACTGAACAAAAGATTTCTGTCTCCATCTATACAAAGCTGGTCAGAGCTACCCTTCAAAAGGCTTTGGGCTGTACTTGCAGTTACAATTTGTTCTGTTTGAATCAAGGAGTGCTGGAAATGAATATATGCATTTGTATGTATGTATACGCATGTACACATGAAACCACTTCCACAGTTTCCCAAGAGTTACCCAAGTCCTTGATGAGTGACAAAGCCTCCCAGGATATCATGGCTCCACCTCCATCGTCCATGGCGCCCTGGCCCACATCCCAGCTGTCCAGATGACCGCTCAATAGGACAACCTGTCAGAGTGTGCAGATAAAAAGTGTAAACATGAACATCTGCTATCACAACCGCATCACATCCACATTTCATTTGACACGTCTTTCATTCTTAACAGACAATGCAAGTTTACACGCAAATAACAATCCATTGGCACAGAGCAGTGGTTTTAATCCAAACAACAAAACAAGGTGCTATCATGCAAACACGATCGCGAAGGTAAATAATCGCTTTATCTCCTTCAGGAGTCTGCAAGAGAGGCATGCACTCCTCCCAGCCGAGTCATCCTAACTGTCTGCCCCAGAGTTACAAAAAGCAGATCTAGACCTGACAAACTCTATCTAGTCAGAAGTCAAAACATTTCGTTTTAAACAGAAACTCTCTGCGCCTCTGTAGCTTGAATGAAAAATTCAGCTTTAAGCCTTCAGAAACAAAGTAGTTTTTGCAACCGCCTCGGCCAGTTATGGTTCATTAACCTGTGGTGAAACATTTTTTACAGCATTTAAAGTGAGGACACCTCTCCCATTTACAGTTATGCTGTTGGTTACTACAGCGGCGGATCAGTGCTCGTGTTTGAAGCCCATTGTTTAGTCTCCAGTCTTTATCTGCAAGTCTCTCTGCTGTTCGTCCTTCTGGTTACTTTTGGACACGCACGTTGCTATTAAATGGTGCCACAAATGGACAAAGCTTCAATGCACTGAAAGGGACCTATACAAAAGCAAAATAGTATTTGAAATCTGGAACAGAAAAAAAAAATTACTTATCCAATGTATCTTGTTATTAATGAAAACTTGAAGGGATTCTGTAGGATGAGCTCTTTTCATTCCCCAGAAACAGTTTAAAAAAATGTCTACAGCTACGAAATTGTAGAATAATGCAGCTACAAAAGAGATAGGCTCAAAGGATGGATAAACAGACGATGCCGAGGGACGAAACAAAAAGTTATCCCACAGCTGATGTCACACTGACGTCAGGTGGCAGCCAACCATAAACGCGATCAAAGGTGTTGCTTGTTGGCATGAATGTTCTCAGGTAATAGATCTGTAATTTTATTGTGGTCCTCTGTCAGTACAAAAGGCCTGCTCACCTCTGTGGGTTGTGGTGTGGAATTAAAGACATTACTAATCTCTCCAAACATTCACACTGAATTTTGGAGAGATTAGTAATGTACCTATATAATTAACTGCAGCTCTAACTAGGGAATAGAAACACAGAATGATCTGCAACTGCCATCTGGCTGTAGGTCAGTGTTTTAACTGTCTTCCCGTTTGGCCAGATTTGTTTTGTTAGGTTGTGCAAAAAACATCGCTACATTATCAACAAACCTTTATTTTTAAAGCAACTTTTATGCTCGCAGTCGCACGAAGAGCTTTAAAGGTTAAAAACTGCATGACAGGTTGATTACGTGAGAAAAGACTGGTAAGACCTTTAGCTGCTTCCATTCACTAAATCTGTTTTAGACAACAACTGCAACACAAAGTATTCTGCTAGCACAGTTGTTGGCAAAATGGCTACAACATTGTCAGAAAGGACCAAATTTACCCGAATTCTGCAAGTGTTTTTTTTTTTTTTTTTTGGTTTAAACAATTTTTTTTACCCACGTCATTTGCCACTGATGTGATTTACTGGCAGACGGGACTCTCCGCAGACTGCTTTTAATTTCTACGCCTGGAATGCAAGTTTGTTACACCACAAAGCTACTGCTTCACAGAACACTGTTCCCCTTACTTCACTCTTTTCACTGAACAAGTTGCAACATAAATCATAAATCTCTGAATTCGCTGTTTGAGCTGGAATGTTTGATGCACGGCTGCCCGGGTTCACATGTCGAAATGTCCAAATGACACTCATCAGCAACTTTCAGCTGGATTATTTTTGTCTTTTTATGCCCGATAGTTTTTTTTCATGAAACTTTTTTTTCTACATACTCCACCTACAGTGGCATGGTAAGACATATAACTAAAATTCAGAAAAAGCTACACAACTTCCACAGTTTTACAGATTTAAAACATACTTTCACTAAACTTGGGGATAACCAACATCTGTGCCTGCTGAGACACCACAGACTGCAGGATTTGTTAAACAGATTAAAGTCAGCTGAGAGCAGCTGACAGTGTCAATACTATACACAAACATGTGTTATTTGTGTAAGAAGAAGAGAAAAGCAATTTAGGCCTCTGAGATGTGAGATGGCTTAAAGACTATTTTGTTATAAGTTTACAAATTATAACAAAAGTATATAGAATTCCTATAAAATGACTAATGTAGATCAGATTTAAAATGTCAGATTTTTTTCTCTTTGTATCCCAGTTAAATTAAAGCAACCTATTTAAGCTAATTATTATAGATTTAAAAATTACTGTAATCATGCTCTTATAGGAAAAAAACTAACTCAGACTCTCTGGCTGTCGGTAACATGTCTGTAGTTGGGTCAGCGATCAGTTCACGCTATCTGACAGCATTCAAATTCAGCAAAAATAAATAAATCTCACTGCTTCCCTCACACGCTCCTAAGTTCACATCTAGAACCCTCACCCAAAAAGGTTCCTGTTCCAGAGAGCCATGTCGACTGTCTCAAACCAGTCCAGGATGTAGCTAGATTATTTCATTGTGCATGGCTTGTCATGATTCACAAGCCTGAACACAACTGAAGGGGAAACACTTTTAAATTGATGAGATGCACCCTTTATATTACTATTCAGGCAACACAAGACAAATGGTGGTGAAGCAGAAATCACACAGTTACAGTATGAAGGATCTTTTCTGAGGGAAAATTCCCAGTGTCAGTGTAGACATTGCAGACAGTTAAAATGTACAACCTCCAAGAGGGGAAGAAACTACTTCATATCCTCTTTGAAACTTTAATTTAAAGAAAGATGGAAAGAGAGAAGTCTAAGTGGGTGAAAAAAAAAACTCTTCAGCAGTTTTTCATGACTTGGAAGGGAAATGACTCACAAAACCTCAAATGTACACTTTTCTTTAAGCAAGTCCGCTATTCCACTTTCTCTCTCTTTTCTCTCCACACACACAATCCAGCCACAACTGCTGCTACAGTGAGCTGGAACAGCAAGTCTTGGAGCCAGACATGATGTCATGTGTTTCAGTTCCCATTTTAACAGAGATGGACTGAATGTTGGCCGAGTACTGAAATAACAGCTTCAAGAAGCAATAACATTATAAGGCTATGAGGGACTTTCTGATGTAGTAAAAATAAATCTGATTTGGTTAAATAGGAACTGAGAGTGTGTGTATTTTAAAAATCTTAAACATGTATGAACAAATAACACACAAACTAAGGCCTGAGGAGTAATGGATCACGGTCTGATCTTCAGAGCAGTTTGCTGGAACATCCCCTCCAGGGATAATTGGCAGCTAGCTTAAATGTTCTAATGATCCTTTTTGGTAAACAATTTTTGAGGAAATCCTTTTTTTTATGCTCTCCCAATTGATAGACACCAGCAGTTGCTTCTCTAACATTTTTTTGTTCTCCTTGGCATCATGGTTTATAAAAGATCCCTTAACACATCGGACCAGCACACTGTCACAGCTTCTGCTTTTAAAGAGCAACTCCCGCCTGTTTGACGAGTTGGTCGGGTTGATCTAGCAGAACTTTTCAGCTGATGAATCAGTTTATTATTGGAGAAGTGGAAATTATTCACTCTGTTAATCATGCATAGCAAACAGTGCTTGGCATCCCCAGAAAATATATAGCAGCAGCACATCTCATACACAAAAAGGCTATATTAAAGGTTCACAGTAAAAATGGGTTTAAACTTAAAAATTCAGCGTCTGAGTTTTACACGAGCAACAATTCAACTGTAGACATTAGGAGTGATGTGCCCCAGCCTTGCTTGTAAAGCATGGTCTCTTGTCTTTTTCATTTTGTTTATTGGCTAAATTTAATTTCATTCTGTTCAACATACTCAAAAACAAACACCATATCAAAAAAAAATCCTGTATGTCATTATGCTACCGCAAAAATACACAATCGTATTTGATTTACACATAATAATCACACATAATTTATTCTCTGCTGTATCTCTGAGGTTGGGGTTGCCTAATTTGAAAGTTCATCTTTTTTTTTACCAGGCTTTGCTCCATAAAACATTTAAAGACGAGGTACTTTTCAGACTATTTTTCATTAGAGGGGAACTAAAAAACTGACTGCAATTTGTAGGATTTTGTTGGATCTTTTGTTGGATTAACAGAATTCGCTAAAGTTTAGTTACCAGGTAGATTATTTAGAATCCGTTCTATCCCAATGAGAAGCTTTTCTTGATTTAGTTCTTTGTTGTTAAAAATACAACACAATGCAAGTTACACAGACCGCACTCCTTTACTCTGTGACAGTATTTCTTACAGCTCTTAATATTGCTTGATGTTTATGGTTTTCTTCTTTCCTCATATCACTTCTGTTTCCATTTATAACGGAAACATAGCTGAACTTCTGATTTTGATATAAGTTTACAATGGAAAACAGCAAGTCTTTATGTTCTGATGACTTAAACATCATAAAAAGATGTTGACAAAAAAATCCCTAAGCAGTTTCTAAGCCGTCTTAATTTTTTTAATCATTTTTATGTACCTGAGAGAATGAGAAATAAGACAGCCAATAAGAGTGGTGCTGGTTTTTAGGTGCTGGTTCTCAAACACATTGGACTCGGGGTTTGTTTAAATCAATTACTTTTCTTTTAGGTCAATATTTCACAGGCAGGATTTATTCAAATCTTTCAGAGGGATTTTTTTTCCCTTTGATAATTAAACTGACTTCATGTCTCAAACAGGCCCATTTTTAGCCAAATCTGGCTTCAAGTATAAACTAATTTCTATCCTCTGGTCGAAATACAATAATTTTGAGCTCTAAAAACACCAAAATGACAACGGAAAAACAAAGATGGGGTTTAAAGACCACTAATCATTGTCTTGATAATTTACACTGAAGCAAAATGATTACACCTCAGGCAGGTATGGATTTAAAATTATGTCTAAATTAGAAGTTTGGTACAATAAAGGTAGATTTTTCTAAAATTAAAACATGACTAATGTGGGGCTAATTCTTCCTCCCATTTGCTTCTTCATACCACAGGCTACCGGACAAAGTCTAATTAAATGTATTTCCCCACTGTGGTCCCTCATTTCTATGACTCCTATCATATCAAGGAGCCAAAATATAATATTATATAATAAGTGGCAGGTTTGTCTGAAAAGTCAAATTTCTCTAAAGCTATTGTGGCCTTTCCACCTTCTTACCATAACAACACTGATTACTCTGTCTTTATTCAAACTGTCATTTATGCAACAGGAGGAACATCCTATACTCCCTTTCTGCAGATAAAAATATATGCTGCCACTAAAAGGCAACCAGACCCACCATGCAGTTTGCCTGAGTTGTTAAGACAGGAGAAAGGTGCAAGCCTGATTTTATATTATTCCTAACTAAGTCCTTATGCAGATAAGTACATTTTAGGAAGTTGTGAAGTTGGAAAATATTCTGTTTACAATGCAGAAGTCACCGGTATGTGATGGAGGTCTCAGGAAAGATAAAGAAAACCTGTAGCAAAAATAAACGTTTACCAAACAGTTTAAGAAATCTTTGTTGGTCCAGTCGACAAGCTAACCCAACCACTAAAACATATAGTGTGAGGTACAAAGAGAGGTTCTGGTCTGATGGTCAGCAGAGATAAATAAGTCATGACGGCAGATATGAGGGAGTGAGTGATTGCTACCTGCTCCGGGTGCTGCCAGCCCCTTATCTCAGCCACTGTGTTAAAAGAGTCAGCATCCGGTAAAGTCTGTGCTCCCAGAATTAGTCTAAGCACAATTTTATATTTGTTGTGGGCCAATCGCCACATTAGCTCAGCGTCCTCCACTGTGATGCAGGCTGTGGGGATTTGCTTCACCCCACTTTGGTACCTCTGCCAACCTGTATGAGGACTATAAGGAAAAAACACTGGTGGGAATGTATCTGGATTAAGTTAAAGAGTCTTTTAAAAAGGGCTCAAATACCTGTTAATAGAGAACGGAGTGACAGATCGAATGAGCGTGGCCACAGCTCCCACTTTAGCCGCCTCTGAAGCACCAAAAGCACGATAAGAAACCGTCTCTGCGTAGCTGATAAAGGGCTGGTTAAAAACCACAATCCTGCCCGTGGCTTCGCTCGCTCTACGCTTCAGCTCCTCAAAAGACCGAACCACCAACACTTCAGCCTCAACACCTGAGCAGATTAGAGCAACTCGAGTGACGGGATGTTGGTGCATGAATTACAACAGACTAGAAAAGTGTAGTCTTCACCCTCTGGAGGCGTTCCAATGCTGCTGCCCAGTCCCAGTATATCCAGGCTTTTGGCCCTGGGCGAAATCATCTCTGCACTCTCCTTCCCTCTTACCCAGTGAGGGATTTTTACTGGTTCTGTAGAAGAAACCAGAACATAATTTTGAATAAAACAAGGTTTTCACTAAATATCTCAGTACGAATATTACAAAACACAAACTCACCCAGATGTGCATCTAGTCCATCCTGTTTCAAAGCATTGTACATGTATTTAATAGCCATTTCCAGGTTTTTTGACCCACTGACCCGGTTCCCTACCGTGTCAGTAAAGTCTGCCAGCCTTGTGTAGGAGCGGTTCTGAGCAGCACCAAACACAGCGAGCTCAATGATGCGTTTGGCTGCATCGGCGTACCTTCCCACCTCCGCCGCAGCATCTGGAGCAACAAAGGTTATAAGACCGATTCAAATAAATTTTAAACTCAAAAGAGAAAAAAAAAAGGAAGTCACCTAAAATCTTCCTAAAACAGTTGCTCCAAAAAATAAAAATAAATAAAATGACATGGGTAGCCAGTTGAAAGCCTCCTCAATCTAAAGACAAAATGTCAGGACAACTAAGCTCTGCAAAATTTAATCTCAGTGAACCAAAACATTAGCCTTTGGATAATCGAGGCTAAAAGAAAGCTGCCTGGCTACAACGGACAAAACCCTGTATGAACTTAAGCACCGACACCTCATATTAACTGTCAAGCATGGTTGTGGATGGGTGATGACGTGGGCTCGGCTAGCAAACAAACTATGTTGCAAGCATAGAGGTGAGAGCAGGGCTCTCAGCCGTATATCAAAGCAGAGTCAATGATGAGGCTATTTGTTTGACAGATAAAGTGTGACTCTTGTTGAGTCATAAACGGGATAATTGCATCAAACACAGTGGATAATCAACAACAAAGAGATGCAGAATATCTTTAGAGTAGGGGACTTTTTAAAATGAATCCCTGAACCAGGAGTTTTTGCAAATCCAGTCTTCGTAGGCCAGTTAACCATTACAGACCCCTTACGCTTAACTATAAAGGCCTTTGAAATAAGAGAAATAGATCAATCTTTCAAGCAGTTAAAGATCTTCTATTCAGAGTACTTAACAGGGTTTAGCAACAGACTGAATGCTGGACAAACTAGAAATGATTAAATTAAGTCTAAAAATAAAAGAAGTAAAGAAATGAACAAATGAAAAGAAACAAAAGGGTGATTGTGTAGTTTACTGAGCCATACAAAGGGTTAAAAAAAATATATAACAATTCAATCAAACAAAAACAGTAGAAAGGAAATGGTTACATAAAAATATGTACGTAAAAACAAGACAATAAACTTTAGAGTCTTTAGCAGTCACGGGCGCTTGGTCCCAGCTGTCTCCAAAATATATTATCAAGTGTGAACACTGCTGTAACAAATCAGACGTTATCACTGGTGACAGTTTTAAGAAGCAGTACGAACCAGCGTCCCAATTTCCTTAAGGTTGCTTTTTACAACACGGACACATTCAATTAGTTATTTGGACCCTTTCACCAGATAGGCTGGATAGGTAGAAAGTAAGAAACATAAAGAAGGATGGCATGATTTGTGCATTTGGTAAAAAAATACGTCTTACCTTTCTTTATTGTTTCATTAGTTGCAGCCCTGACAGCAGCAAAGCATGATAACAGGACAAACACTAGAAGACTGGCCAGTTTTCCCTGCAGAATCATCTGTGGAAGAAAAATGTTACTATCAGTGGAAATACCAACTACATCTATTATGTTCGCTTTAAATGGGTTCTCTGGCAGTATTACTGGATAATTACTGTTTTATTACCACTAGATACAACACAGAGAAATCTAACTCACAAATGGAGGGTAAATCTTTGAAATCCAAGCCTTTGTTTTGTTTTTTTTACCAGGTTAAAGTGAGATGTCATTAAAAGAAACAAACAGCAACACATAACAGCTGATTCTGTCAATAACAGAGAAGCAAACAAACCACAATAACAGACTACGAGCACACAAACCCTCCGAGATGTTCTCTTCGACGTTTAAACTTCATATAAGAGGCCAAACATGTCAGAAAGCGCCGCAGAGATCAATGTAATCTCGGTTTCCGGGTTGTTTTGCGGTTTTGAAACAGATTTCCGGTGTCAATTGTTTTTTCACAATAAAAGCATCGCCTGCTTTTATTTATTTTTATTTATCTTCTACATGTGTTTAAAATTCAGACCCAGAATATTTGGACTGGTACTAGTAGGAGGAGTATTTGTTAGTTTGTTTTGTCTATTTCACTTTGAAAGGGCATCTGTTGGTGACCTGTAAGTCTGAAGTTTGTTAAAAAGAGAAATGTCCCTAGATATGCTTTTCCATTTTTCTTCTTTTGGTCATGAGTGTTTTATCTCATCCTAGAGCATCATGCATGATCCTAATTACAGTTGTAAAACCAAATTATATGTACTTTTCTCCTCCTGCCTGCACCACTACGTCTTTTCTTGTTTAACTCCCTTACAATTTTAAGTATTTTCCCAGCTATATATTTTTAAACAACATAAAACATACAGGGGGGGGGGAAAGAAAAATGTGATTCATAATAATTGAAGGTTTGGAAAAGAACAGGAAAAGAAAGGTTGCTTATAATGAAACATAAATGTTGGATTTAGTTATCAGCTCACATGGAGAAAACGTTGGGACCCTTTCATAGAAAGGACACCCGTCTCAGTGCTTTGTGCACAGTTTTGATATTTATGAATTCACTTGAGCCATTATTTTATCTACTTTGTTTTCATCAGAACTTAATCCGGTAAACTATTGTCTCTGTATTTCAATGTATATCCTCTCCTTAACCTGAGCCACTTTCTGGGCTACTGCTTCTTTTTCAATAGAAAGTTGTCACCCTTGTGCTTCTATTAACCCTATCTCCTTCAGGTACTAACTTTCCTTTTTCCTAATATAAGGTGACTCTGATTTCCTGGCTCTGTGTTGAGCAGTGTGTTTGTTTCCTAGATGAAGTCATTGGCAGCACTATTTCTTTTTTTGTTTCTTTTGCATGCTCTCTTTGCTTTTTTCCATATTCCTTTGTCTTTTCTCCTCTTTCGCTAAATACTTGCTCAGATTTTAAGTGCTACAAAGTCAAAGAAATTCTGGATATTTATACATTTTTATATCAGAAGAAAATACAAAATGATCGATTCAATCTGCCTGTATTGTGTTTGAATCGGTTTAGGTTTGGCTCTGTTGGACAAACAGGATTAAATTAAACTAAATTCAGTACAAACTGATTAGTATGTAAAGTCACGTTTTGCCTCTAAAGTTTTTTTTTAGATGACTTTCCTTGTAAATGTTAAATGATCATAAAATAAATATCTAAAACTTTTGCATCATCTGTATTTGGAGTGAAGAAAACTTCAATGTGCACGACTGACATGTATCCATACGCGCCGTTTCTCACTCAAGGTCTCCTACGGTGTTGGTACATCTGGATTAGTGCAGGTTCTTAGTAATTGCTTCACAGCTAAATATGTAAGCCTTAATCTTCTTGTAAACATTTCTGTTGCCATAATAATGCCCAGCGCTTGGAATGGATTGTGTCCACAGTGCAGCAAACAGCACTTATCTGCCCACATCCCAATCTGCGGCCGACATCCTCCAGCTTTCTTTACCACTAATCTCCAGCATTCCTCTGCAATCACTGCTGTCCACTTAAAGTGTTCCACCCAAATTAACTCTGTTTCCCACAACCCCCTTTTATACAATGCAATCTTATGTGAAGTTGTTTTTTAAACTTGTAATTTACTTTAAAATGTTTGCTTTCACACATTGGGACAGTTGACTTTTGGGACAATTTACCACATTATATACGTGTGAGTTTTTCAGTTCCCTCTTTCCAGTCACCAGGTACTGAAAAACCAATGATTACGATTAATCCAAAAATGAATGGATTAGTTAAGCAAGGGGTTAGATGTTTAACAATTACAATTGTTAAATTGAAAAAATAAAAAAACATCTGAACATCTACAAACATACAGTGCAACTCGAGTGTACTGAAAAACTATTTGTCCCCTACAGATTTCTTCCACTTGTGCTTTTCTGTGGTATTCTTTTAGACCAAACAACTTTTAATGGCTGAGAAACAAAGCCACAGTAGATTAAACGTTCAGATTTCAAATGACGGGTTAATTTGTTACGGGAATAAAATAAATATTTAAACACCCATGTCCCTGTTTGGACACCTAATAATAAGTGCTTGTTCCACTATTTTTTTGTCACCTCTCCTTTGCAGAATTGCTTTCGTTCAGCAACATCGAAAGATTTTAAAGCTTGAAAGCTTCGCTGTAGTTTTTTGGATCGAACAATCACACATCGTGTTTATGTGTTATGTGGTTTTTCTGCAGTGTTGTTAGTTTTACGCTTAAGATTTAAAGAGACAGCCATTCCAAAAAAGAATAAAACAGGCAATGGCCTTCAAAATAAAACAACGTTTTATCATAATTTAGCAAACTTGTTCATCCTCCACATATCTAGATTGGAATATCTCTAAAACAAATGCATTTCTGCTTTTTTAAATTAAAATGTCTTTGATAATCTGAGGTTAGAGTGATGCTGAAAATTACAAACAGATCACTTTAAAAGACGATTGCTCAACTGACACCAGGTTGAAAAAACCACAGCTTTGTTTTATGTTTGTATCAATTCAAAAATATACTTTAGGGAAGGAAAAAAAAGGCTACTTTAAACATTGTACTAAAGTCACATTTTTATTTAGAAGTATATTTTATGGAATCCACAGTACATCAGGCTTTTTTTTTTTTTTTTTGCAAGTTGATGCTTGATTGGCGCTCACACCGTTGTGTTTCTATTCACTTTTCAGTCCATTCCACTTTAACAATAACAAAGGCAATTCTTATACTTAAAATGCTCTATTTGAAGCATCAGATAATAAATTTTACAATATTTTTTGTTTTGAATAAATGACATCAAGCTGCAGAGTAACAGCGACAAAGTTCGTCAACTACATTAAAAACATATGTAGTATTCCCAAGTATCACTGGCACACTGTAGTAATCCTAGCAGAGTATGTATAAATCATGTATAAATTAATGTGTAATATACTCATCGTTTAAGCTGAAAGATACAAAAGCGCATATATCACTGTCCCTACTGGATTGCAGCCAATCCATTTGTTTGGCCTGCTTTTGGTTTGTGCAACGGTCAAAGTTTTTCTGGACAGCGTCACCGCGACACCTAACCCAGAAAAATCTGATTTTTGATCGAGCGCAGCTCAAAGTTCAAAGCTTACTCGAAAACTGGTAACAGCTCAGCGGATGAAAGCTCGGCTAGAGGCACTGACGGTTTAAGGTATTCGCTAAACACCACGTTAACAGAAGGTCCGTAACCACATCCTCCTGTTTATTCCAGCCACAGTGAATAGGTAGTTTGCATTTGCTTTCAGACAACATCATAGTGTCACTTTTATGAACACAGAAATAATTGCAAAAAAAACCCCAAAACTAACCTGGAAAAGAAAATCACAATGACCTTTAACTGCTAAAAAAAATTAAAACAAGACATGTAAATCAAAGACGCAAAAAATTAAAATTAAAATTCAGTAACTGTTATATTATTGAACAAAAAGCTTAAATCCATAAAATTTTGGTGACACCTTGAAGATGAGGGCTCGCTTTTTATCATGAGCTTGATCTATGAAACATTCTTCAACATTATTTCAACCTTGTTAACCTTTTGTTTTCTCTTAGTGTTCTTCTCTCCACAGTAACCACACCTGGCCTGGCGTTCTGTTAGCTGAGACAGCTTCTTGGATGAGAACATGGGCTGAGATGCTTCCAGTGACGTTCTACAACTGCTGCTATAAAGTCTTTTATTTCAGTATCCTGTGCTTCTAATCTAATTTAGCTTT
>JAVLVB010000117.1:58793-109854 GCA_032876305.1 Orestias chungarensis | reverse complement strand
TGTAACGACCCGAAAACACACACAGAGCCCGTCATCGTCATCCAGATACCTGCTTTACACAATCCTGTGCAAATACGCCACATGTTTGATCAGGGCAACAAAGAGCAGAATGCTTGAGCCTCTTAGCATTACGGTGCCAGTTTTTCAACAGCTTCAAACGTGTCAGAAATACACAAAAATGTATGTCTTTTTGATCTATTAACCAAAGTTATTTTCCAGACATCCAAACTTGACACGTCATCTGTTGTTTAGAGGCTCAACAGTAAAACTCTAATCCCAGTTCACACAGGAGACAAGTCATAAGTGAATGTTGTGCAGTAGAATAGTAAATTCGCAACCGCACGAATGTTTTGGGAGTCGGCCTTTAGAGCTCCATAAAAAGGACTTGTTAAAAACTGTAGTAACAATGCGTCACTGTCTTCCCCCTTCCTCGTGCCATTCGGCGGAAAACTACGTGTGCACCACACATAAACGTGCGTGCCCGGACAAGCCTAGAGGGACTCGCTGTTAGTCATCCATCCAGAAAATGACAAAACTACCGGTCCACATGCTGGCATGGGCAAAAACACTCGGTCGTCAGAGGAGAAAAGCCTTACCGGCTGACAAACCACTTAGTCTTTAGCCAGCTCAACCACACAAGGAGAAGGATATATATGTATGTATGTGATGCAACACATCACACCAAGCAATTTAGCCTGTATTACAGACATGAGGTAAATAGGAATCTGAGCAGGATGGTGAAGTAAGTACCAGCCATCACTGTCGGGAAGTTTATGGTGTCTCTGAGAAAATAAGATTACAATTAGATGCACAGCGATTGGACTACATTATGGTTTCCCCAGGGAAACGTGAAAGAGAAAACAGGTTGTTCGATGGAGGTAATGAGTGTAAACTCAACAGGAAAATGAAGGTTTAACAAGTTCACTCCATGTACGCATCAAAGCAAACGACTCCAATGGTTTAAAAATAAAATATAATAAAATAAAGCGCAAGAAAATTGCCAGGCATGTTTTGGTGATTTCATTTCTAATCAAAACACCATAGGGAAAATAAACTGTTCATTACGATCAATAGTTTAGTTTTCAAATAGATGAGAAAAAATGAGATAGTTTAGGTTTTAGTTTATTTTCTTTTAAACACACAAAAATCACTGTAAACTGAAATCAAGCGTAAACTAAACATTTGTTTGTATTCTTAGCCACTTGTTTCTCGGAAAATCATGCATTTCACACATTGTATTTAAGTGTTATTTTCTTTAGTTTTCATATTCAGATATATTTTTTTTTAAATATTTTATCTGTTTTGTGCAGTTGAATATGCGAGACCACAACTATTTCAGTGTACAGTAAAAAAAGGGAGCTTCGTACAGTAATAAAAAACTAGTCTTATTTTCACTTTGCCAGTCATTTTGTTTTTACTATGTGAAATTTAACTCCTACTCTAGTTTTGACCACAAACCAAACAAATTACTTTCTAATGAACTACTATTGATTTCCATGATATTATTAGAATATACTACATCAGAGTACATATAGTTGGCAAACTTGTTGTGTCTTTGGGTGTCCTAAAAGCTACTTAGGAGTAAAATCTATTATTATTATTATTGTTGTTGTTTTTCTTGTTATTATTATTATTATTAACTATAGATGTAAAACGGTATCAGTTCTCCATTTTGCTGCTCTGTATTTTAGATTGTGTTTACGGATCGGAGAGATCGAGGCTGATTCCAATAGATTGACTCAATGTTTGTCGAGTCGGTTATTCCCAATAGAGGCCGGTGAATGTAAACAGAACCCCAACAACTGGATTACAGAAGAAGTTCACCAGCAGTCCTCAAAGTTGGGAATGTGACCACTGAGGGTTTCACAAAGCAACAAGTGAAACTCAGTAGTAAATAATCAAAATTAAATAAATCTTTTCCACTATTGCTTTTTGGCTTAGTGGCAGATTTGTTTGGCAGCCCCCCACATGACCTAAAGAATGGAAACAAAACAAAAATCCAGACAGTATACTCACAACCCCCAAGTCTCGCTCCCCACCAGTCATTTACCAGCATGGTATCAGGTTTCAGCTCTTTCTTTCACAACACATAGTCCATAAATCTTACAGGATAATTTTCTGGGGTCCAGAGTTACCACTTACAGTTTTGTCAATCAAAACGTTTTTTTGTTTTTTTTTTTTTTAAACGAACTGAGACCAAACAGCTGTGATTTATCATGTCATTTTCAGGTGTTTTTCCACTTTCTCTTATTGGGGGATTTTTGTTTTGTTTTTTCCTCACCTAATCCTCACACCAAACGCTCAGACCCAGTGTGGATAATTAATGGGAGTTTAGGTCTTAAACTTTTGGTTTAAATGTCAAAGCTTGGAGACAGAGGCTGCTCAGACTTGTGAACTTGACACCAGCTGGTGGAAAGCTTGAACTTGGCAACATAAAGCCCAGCATGATTCCCAGCCCACATCTGTGTTAGGAACAGCATTTTCTTTTTTTCTCACTCATAACCACAGAATGATGTTATCACTGTTAATGTTTTTACTGTAACTTTGTAAAACAATATATATATATATATATATATATATATATATATATATATATATATATATAAAACGTCTAAAAAATTAGATTCTGGGAAATATAATTGTGAAGATGTGGACATTTGTTGATCATGCAAAAGAAAGAACGTTCAGGAGAAGAAAAAAAAACAACTGAAGAAATTTAACGTTATGGAGGTTTTTCCCAAACGGCTTTTAAACGGCTAAAAAGTAACTAATTAGAAAGAATAAGAACAAAAGCCTTTTTTTTTTTTACATTAAATGTGTGACAGAATCCATTTTGGACACACAAAAACAGCCAAAAATAAAAGCTCGTTACCTTTTCGCTGATGAACCCAGTCGACAGTCCGACGACGAAGAAAAGCCACAGATTCTTCATCTTGACGACCAAACAACGAAAAAAAGCTATATATATATATATGGAACAAAACAGGAAAAAAACAATTTAAAGTGAAAACTACAAGGCTAGAAAATATAAACACTTTCAGGTAGCTGCTCAAAAGTTGTCGTTTGTTTCCCTGGTTGAGTGAATAGTTTGCTCCAATCTCAGCTCCGTCCAGATCGACTGCCCGGACCGTTGTGAAACCGAGTCTCTCTCGCTCTGGAGATGTTTAGACTGGCTCCGCTGCCTGGCTGCGCGATGACGTCAGCGAGGCGTTACGTTAATTAATGAAGGCGACGGCTTTATGGCAAGCCTTCCCATAACGGCTTTGGGTTTGTTGTTCCGACGCGTTTATTTTTATTTTGCGACAACAAAAGTCGCTTCTGGCTTTCTTCAAGTTCTAAACTAAAAAAAATATATTTTTATTTCATGTTCTTAGGTAAAGATTTATCTTTATAAGTGACTAAGTTTAAAAACAGCCAGATGGATTAAGGAAAAAACACTAAAGATATGTTTGATAGAAAGTAAAATTCATTGAACATATCTTAAAACCAGTAAAAAGAGAAACTTAAAATAATCTTAGATCAGACTGGGTTATCAGACTATGTTGCAACTCATTTAGTGACGCCCTCTAGCGAAACATTGCTGATAAGGCAACAGTTAATCTTATTTTGGGTTAAAGTAACTTTTTCAAAAACTGTTTCGACTCTTATTTTAGGGTTTTTATGTGCTAAAAGGATTATTTTTAGTCTACTTCATGTTGTCAGACTGGTTGCATTTAAGTAATTGATTTTCCATTTTAAGATTGTCATTAATCAGGTTTAGAGAAATCCCAGTTACGGCAATAGTTTAACAATAGGGCAATTTTGATCGCAAAGGCTTGAACACTGCTTTCTGTCATCACTCAGGAGGTTTTCTCATGATATTAAAATATGTTTTCTGGTAGGGAACATTACATTTTAACTCAAATGCAAAATACAAAGGCCTAATGTGTGCAAGACTAAGATAACAAGAACCAGATCATGTATTAAGTTACAAAGAGAACACATGATGCAACATTTGCATTGCCAAGATCTTAATGGGTTAATTTAAAATTAATGTTTACATTACTATCAGCAATTTATAGATTGCGGATAGTACAGATTTACTGTAGAGTCAATTGCTGTAACGCATTGGGGCAATAGATAAAAACATTTTCTAAAAGGTGTTAAAATGTACAAATCTGGGCTGTCCGTTACTTAATAGCTTTTAAATGCAAAAACAGATTGAAACATTAATAGTTTTTTAAGTGTTTTTCACTACAACTTTTTAGGTTTGAAGAGTTTACAGAGCTTTAGGAAAAAGAAAACACATATTATGGTTTAAAAACAATAGGGTTAAATACATATTTCTTTGGTAACTTACTGGCTGTTCAGCACAGTGTGTTTTTTCAACTATTCCAATTTGCAAGGGGCAAGTTTGAATTTTAAAGCATTTAAGATGAGAAAAAACATTTTTAATTAAAAGGGATTTGCATGTTTCCACTGATTATTCACCATTTAGATCCTGAATAGCATTATTGATAGAAGCCTTAAACCACTCAATGTAAATACTCCGCTAATCTTTTCAACTCTGCACAAACCATTGAAATCATTCAGCCACTGCTTTAATCAGAAATTACAGAGACCAGTTGCTGTGCATTAGTGCATTTTAGTGACACATGTTGGCAATCAAAGCACCTACCAGATTGTCATCTGATAAAGTCCTTCTTTCCAAAGCAGTGTGTGCCACACTGTAAGCACTGTGGTTTAAAGCAAAAGCCTTTCTTTATGTAAAAGTTAGAGGCTGACCTTTATTTTTAAAACATAGATTTTTACATTTTACAAATTGTAAAAACAAATATACATCTAATATTAACAGACACATCTCCTTTAATACTTAGGATGTCATATGTTTCAGATAGAGCTCTGCCACAAACCTTCTTTGGCCAAGCAATACTCTGCTTGTATCAGAATAAATTAGGTTATGAAAATATCAAGGGATCTGAAATAATATAGTACAATAGAATAACATGAACACAGTTCAACACAAGAGTGGGACAGAAAGAAGGGAGACTCATGGTGTCTCATAGGCACGGTGATATGATCGTCTTCACAGCTCTAGGCCCTGGTCTGTTTTTTGTATTTCTTTTTTCATTTTTTTTTTTTTCAAAGTTGAAACCAGGATCTCATCTGACTCCGGGCTTGATATCTGATGGTTTTATATTTCTTTTCCAAACGGGAGGAATCTGTGTCACAAACAAAACAGAAATTACCCGTAAAACATGTATTTCTGCGGTATAGCTAAAAATATATACATTGGTAACTAGAAGTAAACATGAGTCTAGTAATGGTTTTCATACATAGCATTAGAACTTAAGTACAAATTTATACAACAATACTGTAACTCTACACCTTGTCATAAACCATAAACTTCAATGCATGTTTGCTGGGATTTTATGTGATAGGCTAATAAAAAGTGATTTAAACAGATACAATGAACGACTGATACAGTGCTCCTGCACCTGGACACGGGTCACCTTTTCGCCCTTTAAAGTGGGCTACCATGGTAGTAGTGAGTTGGCTGGTGAAGACAGAACCTTTGCAGATACAAGCCAACAAAATTGGCTTCCTGGTGAGGTGTCCTAGGCACATCCTACCAGGAAGGAGACCTACAGTAAAGAAAGACCCAGGAAGGGAGCTAGCCCAAGTGCGTGGGTAGTGGGTGCCTTTGCGACTCAAACTCGGCTTAGGTTTGAAGATGGATGGAATAATGGAAGAACCCCTAAATAAAATCCAGTATAACCAACTAGATTAAAAAAATCATTTAATTAGTAAATGGAATCCACATTTGAGTGATTTAATCAATGGAGATTTCCATTGAGATTTGAGACAGATGGCAGTAGAATGAATGCTACACTTTTCAGATTGTTATATGTAATTAAAACAAAAAGAGAAAATAAGAGTATTTAATTGCTTTGTGTTACTCTATCTCATAATATCCAAATAAAATGTTTGGATTACCAGTGGCGGAATCGACGGCTCTAGATGTCGTCCCAGAAACGATAAGAGGCGTCTCCATATTAGCCCACTGCCCAAAAACATGAAGCCAGTAACCAGCCAGAAAGCACGAGGGTCCTGTGAAGAACACAGACAGACCAGCATTATAAAAACAAAAAAGGCAAAACATGCTGTCGATTTCAACTGTAAAGGTATAACTATTTAACAGGAGGAATAAATCGTTACATCTTCAAAGGCTGTTGTTAAATTCATTCCAAAAGCCACACCGATCAGACCGAAGAGCGTCAGGGAGAAGCAACCCATCGTCAGCTGCAGATTCAAACGCATCATCACATTACGGTGGCTACAGGAAGAAAGACAGGACATTTTGTCTTAAATTAACTTTAAATATTTTAACAGTTCTTCCAAAAAACAAAAAAAAAATACGCGAAAAGGACAGACATCAAAGGAAAAGTGAACTTAACACCAGTTTCTGGCAACACTCAACACACTTAATGTGTAATTTGTACTTTGTCCAGACATGCAAAACAAAACAAAAATTAGGGATTATACCTGTCCAAATTGATAAAGATGACACTTTCTGAGTCATCTATCAGTCCTTTCAGCTCTCTGGCCTTGTTGCCGAGCTCCTCCGCCTGTATGTAGTGGAAAGATCATGATCTGAACAAAGTCATGGCCAAAAAACTCTAAAACATCCTCTTTTTAATTACGTTTCCTGTTTCAAAACAAACCAGAAATCATCTGGTCCACCCTAGAAATTAAAGCTTAGTGGATGAAATCCAAGATGAAAAAAACAACAACTGGCAATTATGGACCCATTAACATGAGGCTAAGGTCTGAACTTCAGGTAACTCAAGCTCAAGAATATAATTAATTTGTTGATTGGGATCTACTTTTTTTTTCTCCTTTTTTTTTTGACTTATTGTTTCATTGATGTACTCAGAAATGCTTTGCTAAACAGAATTATTTAATAGCTGCAAAAAGCCACCAGGCCATTTACTGAAAAATAAGCCCAACTAATCATCCCTGCCCCACAGTTAAAAGCTTTTAAAGAGTACTTTTATCAAACAGGCTGTGTTTAAAAATACAAATACAGTGGCACAAACTGCACTTCATTTGGAGATGTGTGTTTAAGTGACATTGTTCTAATTGACATCTAAATTAGAAAAAAATAATTCAAATGTAAAATCACGTCTTTGGCAAACAATCCTTAAACTTAGTGTACAAATTTGGGTCTGTTTTTTTGTGTGTCTCTATTTACGTAACACGGTAATGTCTCAAGTTCTGAGCTGTAGTAACCCATTAAATACATTGATCATCCCAAAGAATAGTTGCCAGTTGAGGACTGTCAAACAAAGTTCAGCATCGAGCAGCTTGGACGGAGGGATTAAATTTATCATCGAAATGTTCGTGTTGGAACAGCAGGAGGGAATTGGTTCGTCATTACTTGGCAAAACAGAGTGTGCTGCAAGTTTCCTCAATACATCAGACTTCCACAAGTGCCGCTTGTTCACACTTTTCTTGAGCCGCAAGCAGTTTGTGGGCTTGCGAAACAACCTACCGACGCGTAATTATTAATAGGTACAGGAAATGATCCTACAGATGCATCGAATGCAGGATGTAGCCTGTGTTCCTCGTCTTCTGACATGTAATCAACTTCGTTCGCAGCACCTGGGTTCTGTTGATGTTTTAAGACGGTGACGCTCCATATGAGTCATAGTGACACGTCCAGCTCAGCAGAGATTATTAGGACCGTACAGAAGAAATTACTTTACTACCTTTAATATAAAAGTGAAACTATATCAAAAACACTGCTTATATGTAGACATTTATCCATTGCTACTATTTAAAAATATTTATCAAGTGATTTCAACTTTGTGATTTTTTTTGTTTTGTTTGTTTGCTTCTGTTAAAAAGGTACAACTACCTGCATGTAGTAATTTTCCAGTAAAAGTTCCATCTCTTCGCAGTGGTCGATACCCAAACTGTTCTCCTCACTAAAAAAAGCAAAACAGAAAAAATAAAATCACAACAATGGATTTTTGTAGTGACAGATTTGACTTTTGGAAAGGTTCTACCCGTTTAATGTTTGGTTTTCCTAATATGTGTTGTTCTGTATCATCTAATTAAAGAAGAGACTGAAGAGATTTGGCAAGAACATGACAGATCATGTAAATCCTGCATACCAGTGGGTGCAGGAGACCAATTACATGATAGTTACACAATAATTTCGAACGTTAGAAAGTCTGACAATAATAATAAGTCAAAAAACAAATAAGCTCTCTCCAGTTCAAGACTGTATATAGTGGCAAGGTCTGAGTATGAAGGTGGGTGATTAACAATGTCTTGGTGCAAAGTGGAGGGTATTTTGAGCTTGTATCAGAATTTGCAGAGCCTTGCACAATTATTTCTACCTCTTATAGTATTCTTTTTTTATTGTGTCACAAAAAAAAGCTATAGACCTTAGTGTCTTTCATTTGGCAGATCAAAAAAGAGGCACAGAAATTTAAAGCAGTACCAAAAAAAAAACACACTTAAAAAGTAGATCTCTGAAAACAGTATATTTGTATTTAGCCCCATTTTCTCTGATGCTCATCAATAAAGTATTAAACTCTTATTTTAGTTTCCCAATTGGTAAATAGAGTCCGGCTTAGTGCTGTATGGCACAACTCCGAACAAATGTCTTCGTCCATGCAAGTGGTAAAAAATGATAAGCCAGTTTAGGAGAGCATTAAGTAGAGGAGAAGCCAAGATGCCTGTGGTTTTCACTGTAGTTGTCCGACGTGGAAGTATTTTTAGCTTCGCAAAACGTGTATTGAAAAAAAAACAAAAAAAAGAGAAATGAATTCCCCCGAACACCTTTCCCACACTAAAACATGATAATGTCGTTATCATGCTGCGGGAGTGTGGGAGGTGGCAAGACTCACTGAAAAGAGTGATGGAGCTAAAGACAGACCTAACGTGTGAGAGGCTGCTAAACAAGTAATTTAACCCTACTGATCCTGAGCTGTTATGAGAAGAAGATTGGGCAAAATTACGTTTCTACATGAGGACAACGGCTAAAGAAAGACTTTATGCCACACCGTTTGTGTATCCTTTTCCTTTACACTTTTGCTGTACCCTGTGTCACTCTGATAAATATAAGATCAATCTAATTATATACACATGTTTCCTGATGTCATGTAAAATAGTTCAAGGGTATGAATGCTCATCATTATCTTAACATCAAAGTTGACCTTGATGTGTATGTTTTATTTATAACTTTCCAAAAAAAAGGAGACAATTATACTCAGACGAAGAGATAAGACCCTTCAGAGTGAAGCAAACTTTGACCATTTACAATAGATTGAAGTCTTGCTGTTCTTTCTTTTTTTATAACATCTCAACCACTGTCCTTTCAGGAAACCCTCACTGATTGATTTCAGCATTCAGAGACGGGCATAAGATAAAGCAGGAACATACAAAACCCTCGGATCCGTCCATTTTGTGAGACACAATTCTTCAATCATCTCGTCCTCATCCAGGATCTTCAGCAAAGATTCCTTGAAAACTTTAATGTCCGTTTCCAACTCCGACAAGCTGCCGGACAGATGATAGATAATAAGTCAGCCTTAAACATGAAAGATGTCACTGTCGGGGCTCAGAACTAGAACTCGTTTGCATGCTTTACCTCTTGCTGTTCTGCAGCAGAATATGCAGCTTACTCCTATCGGCAGAGAGGATTTTAGGATCCACCAGGGACTCCAGAGTGTCCAGTATGACGGGTTCGACATCATTCAGCCGGATTTGCAACGTGTTTACCTGTTGAGACGGTTTCATGAGGAGACATGCTCAAACACACAGTTCCTGTCATCTTGATAAGTGCCTAAAGCGTTCAAAAACCTTGTGCTGCAGGATGGCCTCCAGTGCTCTAAACTCGAAGGGCAAAGAGTGCGTCTGTGCTGCCAGCTGAGGGGCGAGCTCCAGGACCAGCCAGCGCTCCAGACCCAGGCCGCGAAAGTCCAACACCAAAAGTGACTCGGGGGTCAGGATGACTTTTAAAGACTATAAAGGAAAAAAAGGTTGCTGAATAAATTAAATATGCATTACATTTTATCTGCATGTTATTGTGCCGTAAATGTGTTGTGGTAAGCATTTTTAAAGTCAGTCCTTTCAGACTCTGACCTGTAAATATTTGCAGCGAGCAACCAGATCAATGAAAGTTTACTGGTCCTCTACAGGTTTTGAGGTTTATGGTTGCAAAAATAAACAGGCAGCACATTCTGCTTAAGTAGATCTCACAACCCTGATAAAGCGTTGAGAGCCCTCAATACATCAGGTACTGCTCCAGCACTGCTCAGTGTCGCTACTTCATAAAATAGGAAATTCTATCACAAAATTTGTTGCATGCATCTATATTAACCTCGCGGTTCAAATGTTTTTTTTCCCTGCGGCTGAAGCATGTCTGCGAAACAGCTGTCGCTTTGGCTGCTGCTGCTCCTGTTCTGTCTGAGCCGGGCCAAAAAACAAAGGTGTCTGACATCAGCCTCTAGCTGTGACGAGTGCATCCGGGCAGGCTCGGGGTGTACTTCGTGCACCTCCCCTCACGCTGCCATTTGCTGTGAGACAACAAATAAGCTGCAGAGAGCTGGCTATCACAGAAGACAAATTTACAACCCTGCCGGGAGCATGGAAGTGGTTAAAAAATGGCAGTGGGCAAGCATCCCAAATTATACAGTAACCATAATAGACTTTTGGGATTTTTGTCAATAATAATAATAATAATAATAATAAAAAAAACTGGCAGCAAAGTTGTACGTGTTTATAGAATCTTTGCAGTTTAAATAATTATCTGTGACAACAGCATAAAGTAGATACAGTTCCTTTTGTTTCCTTTCATTACAACCAATTAGGATATTATTAGTATGGCTAAAGAAGATGGAAAACAAAACATACCTTTTAGAAAAAAACTAATACATATGTATTTATCCAACTTTTGGTACCACTACAGCTTTTTCCCCATGAAGACACAAAAATTACTACCCCTTGTAATTCACAAAATAGCTCAAACTCACACTGGATTAGCCCCATTAGTTGCAATTTACATCTGAACTTTGACTAGGCCCTCCTACCTCACAGCTATCATTTGATTTAAACATTCTCACTCTAGCTCTGGCTCCGGCTTAAAGGTCTAAAGTCTTTTGCTGCATTCAACATGTTAAATTTGCTCATTCATCTTCTAATCAACCTTTTCCAGTTTTCATGTTCCTGCGAAAGGAATTTCCACAGAAAGACACTGTCACTATTACATGTAATCATAAAATATTGTGTTCCTGGTAAGGTCCTGTTTTCCACCTCACAGGTTTACATATGTAGGCCAAAGGTTTAGTTTTGGTATTATCTGATCAGAGTGGTTTACTGCCCCCCCCCCATCTACTTAAACTTGTTAGGTTCAAAGCTTTGTTTTATTAAATAACCCTGCTAAAAGATTCTCCACAACTTTATCTCAACCAGTCTGCTGCCGTTTTGCTCACCATTGAAGACTTTTTACAAAAACTGATATTCCACATAAGTGGACTCTGTTCACTTATTATTACTTTAGATCCATTTTTTAATGACATTTCAAAAGTGTTATTTTTCATCCAGGACTAATGGTATGATAACTTCCAAAAAGTTGAATCATGAATTGTGACTTGTGCAGGACTGACCCAGCAGATGGCAACAACATGATCCTGCAACCCCAGGAGGTCTCTCTCTACCTAACGCCAGGGGATAGGAGGTCCTTTCCTCTCACCATCTCCGCACCAGCACACAACCTTATATCAGAGTCAATTATGGACCTCAACAACGTACCAGCTGCAGTTAAAGTCACATTAAACAGCGTAAGCAAAGGAAACCCACAGATCCTACAGGTAAGACATAAAGTAATATATAATAATTATTAAATAAAAGAATATTAATAGATATTTTTTGTTGCAGGTTACGATGGACGCTGCTCAGTGTCCTAGTAAGAGTGAAACTGCCAACCAGATCAGAACTGGACCCTGGTCCATTACTGTTAAACCCAGAGGGTTTTCACTCAGCCTCAAGCTGGGGATAACATTGCTGTGTAAGGCGTCAGAACTAGAGGGTGGATATAGGTGGATATAAAATGGATCTTGGAACAAAAGCGTTCATGTTTCTTACTTAACTTATTTTGTTTCCTCACGGGTGAGTGTAACTGCACTAGAAGCCGGGAGGAAAACAGCCCTAACTGCAGCGGCCATGGGGCTTTGCTCTGTGGCCAGTGCGAGTGCCTCGCGCCTTATTTTGGGGAACGCTGCCAGATGGATGGTGACTCCCTCTCACCACACTATGAAGACTTGTGCAGCTCAGGCCCAAACACCCCAGTGTGCAGCGGTAGGGGGACAAATGTGGAAGGCTTCTGCGAGGGCAACACGCGGGCAGACCCACAAGAGAGGTACAGCAGACGATACTGCGAGTGCAGCAACTTTGACTGTCCACACCATAACAACAGGTACAAATATCCACATTATGAAAAAATTATACATTTCCTCTTTTTAACAGTGTATATTTTTAGGCATCCCGATGCAAAAACACAAAAAATACGCTAGTCGTTTATAATTTTTTCATCAAAACTTGAAATTAGAGAAAAATTCTAACTTTCACTTTAATATATTTGTTCAGCAGATTAAAAAAAATCAAATTAAAACTAATAACTGTTATGAATAAGATGAATACATAAGTATCTGCAATCAACACTTTGCTCAACCTTCTGTGTAAAAGGACAGCATCTCCTAATACACTTTCCAAGGTCGCAGCATATGGTAAACGTGGATCTGTGACCATTCCTCTTTGCGCAATCATCAACAGTCCGTCTCCTATGATCGCTTGTTCTCAGCTCACCAACAAGTTTTTATAGTTTTTTAACATGTGAATCCCATGTTGGCTATTTTATAAACCATTTTAGTTGATTTGGTAAAATGTTTTGCTCACTTGTCTATAGAAAAATCTCATGATGACCCACATACATCTTTCTCCACAAGTTTCTTTTTTTAATTTAAAGAAAGACTAAGTAACTTTTCAACCTTCACAAAATATTTTCATAACTTTTGTGATTACACGTCGTCTTACACTTCATTGAATGACACCTCTGTCATAGCCCGAGGGGGTCCGTACCATATTAACCAGCACTAAGCAACTTCGAGGAGGATGGCAGGAACCCTGCCACACAACACAACTACAAATGTGCTGATTGCTTCACTGCATACATCACTTCCCCGGTTTCTTATTTTTAACATCATCATCATGTGACATTGTTTCACAACAATTAAGATTCATTACCCCATCCCTACTCATCCTTCACAAAGGCACTGGAAACAAAAATCTTCTTCAGTCCGACTGGGAGATCAGGATTTTACAACACTGGTCATCATGGGAAATGCAGTCTTCCTTCAGGCAAAACACTAGCGCTTTTGTCCACTTGCCGCCAAAAACCTCCACAACTGAAACTTGCTTTGAAGCTAAATAACATCTTAAATCATTCGTAATGTCATGGAGTTGAATAAGTTCCCCAGAGCTTTTGGGTGAAATCAGATCCTCCACCACACCGGTGGATTTACTTTCACTCATTGTGTTTCATCAAACCTAACTGGGTTTTTTTCTTGCTGAAAAAAAGTCTTGATTTTAAGTTCACCCCAAAGCAAAAAGTTTTTGCTCACGTTTAGATTTTTTTTTTTCAACAGATCCTTACCAGAATTGGAAACAAATGTGACTGGCAGTGTAATTTTGGAACCGATCCCAAAACACTGACATTTAAATCGTTCTTATCCAACAGAGCCTGTGGAGGCAATGGGAGGTGTGAATGTGGAACGTGAGTGTGTCACAGTGAGTGGGCCGGCGCGGCCTGCAGCTGCTCTTTGAAAACTGCCTCCTGCGTGGCCAAGAACGAGATGGTGTGTAACGGCAGAGGGTTGTGCGAGTGCCGGGCGAGTAGGTGTACGCCTCCGTTCAGCGGCCCGACCTGCGAGGATTGCACCGCCTGCGTGAATGATTGCCAGGAACATGCTGGAATGCCTAGCATTCGGAACAGGAGCTAACAAGGACTCGTAAGAACAGATATTTACCTTAAAACACTTGGGACAGTATGAAAGGTTTAGCATGCTATGCTGTATAGAACAGTAAAACCAGTTTCTTCCTGAGGAATCTAGTTTCAGTCGTTCTTAACTCAACTTTTGTGTCTTTTTCCACCAGCTGTGACATGAAGTGTGGCTACCTCACTGTGAGAATGGTAAAGACAAAAGAAGAGCTTCAGGGAAGACTCTGTAAAATGAGGACCTTTAAAGATGTTTGCTTCTTCTAATTTTCAAGGCTGCCCTTTAGTGGACAGTTGACTGTGGCTGGAGCTAAAGAGTGCTGATCAACCATCGTTCAGGATGTCAACTTGTAACTGTTTGTAGAATTAGGTTATTCTTCTGTTTTCTGATAAGTGCCTGATGAACAAGATTTGAAAGAGCATTGGAGAGGTAAATTGGAATAGAGGACGTACGGCCATTCGTATGATAATGCAGTTGTTTCTGGTTGTGAGGCAGGTGCTGTGCTGGAAGCGGAGGTCTCTGGTCTGAAGTTGTAGCTCTTGGCAAAGTTCTGTTTTTTTCTTTTCTGTGAAATAAAATTGTCATGACAGGAGAAATGTTTGTCATTACAGATATCAACATGTCATACGAGGTACCTAGCAAAATTTCCATGCCCCTAAAACTTTTCATTTTTTTTAAAGAAATAAACTAGTGTGTGTGAATGTGTGTTGTGCAATTTAAACTAACTCTTACTCTAAACCTATGTAAAGGCATCTCTAGGGGAGCTGCCACAAATCTGGTCTTTATGGAAAGGAAAGAACATGCTGTTGAAAAAAAAAATTATTTATACTATACTAAAAGCCACAGGAAAAGAGTAACATATAGAGGAGGATGCTCTGCTCAGAAAGACCAACATTTAACCATTGTCTTTTAATAAAAATGCTGTACATTAAAATTAATAGAACGAAGCCTTAGAATGGCCCAGTCAAAGTCCAGCTTGAAAAACAACTGAAAACCTGTGCACGATTTGGAAACTGCAGTTCCAAACGTCTCTCTGTCTATCAGACCGAGCTATACCTCAAAAACCTGAAAAAAAGATTGTACTGAAAGCTTTCTGTAAGAATTGTAGATTATTTATTCTTATTACTAACTTAAAACTACACATTAACTGTGTGTTGATTTATCACATAAATCCCCAATAAAACACATAACAATTTGTGTTTGAAACATGAAAAATTACAGTTTAGGGGTGTAGAATAGTTTGTCTTCATAAGTGTATACAGACAAATGGACTACGAATGATACAGAAAGTTAAATTACATGGATCAATTTACTTCACTTGTTAAGTTCTGATGAACAAGAAATCCTGGTTACAGATCTAAGAAACAATCAGATCTAATAAACAATCACCAGTTTTTATCACAGAGATCTTACACTTACCAAATGAGGTCACATTTCCCTCCTGATCGAACTTCATCTGTTAAATAAACGGGACATGAAACAAGTTACTGACATTCAGCAGCCATGTCGGATGTAAATGAATAGATGCGATTTTATGATCCATTTGATTATCTATACAACTTTAAGGTCTTACTTGAGGAGAACATCTTTAAAAATCCAGTAGTTTGTGAATGTTTTGTCTAAACATGTTCTGTTTACCAGCAAAACAAATGCAATAGCAGTAGCACCAGTTACAAAACTCTTCAACAATTATCTCACCACAATAAAAGTTGGAGACACGCTGGACAGAGGGGCATCAGTCACTCTGCTCCGCACAGCGGACACTGTAAAAACAAAAGCAAACAATAACTACACCATAAAGAAAACAGTTTATTTCTTTTGATAGAATTTTGCAATAATACAGCAAAAAAATGGGCTTCCTTTTCAATCACAGCAGTAATTAAAATATAATTATATTAAATAAATATTATTTAAAGATTACTTTTTTTTCCCCTTTCAAACAAGAGAAAATACTTTAATTTTGTGATTAGAAAGTTACAACTCTAGCCCCACAATGTGTGCTGTTCATTTCAAAGGAGGACATCCTGTAAAAACTATGGCTCACTTCACACTGGCTTTGCCAACTTATGTTTTTATAATCAACACAAAGGCTACTGTTTACCAATCAGATAATGTAACTGAAATAAACAACCAACACACTAAAAACCAGCAAGAGTGTCTGTCCGAATGGTTAAGATTTTAACTGGAGTTATAATCACTCAGAATTAATCAGAGATTAAATATGGTACATGTATGGCAATCAAAATCACAATTAATGTAAAATCGGGTATAATAACATAACTTCTCAAAATAAACAGCTCTCGTTTAGTTATACACAACATTCGTTGGTTTAAAAATGTTTAATAACAGAAAGGTATTTTTAACACAAAACTATAAAATGACATAAACTGATATAGGATGATATTCTTATTTTCAAAACAAACAATCAATATTTCTATGCTACTCTGTGATCAACTCTCTTAGATCATGCATTTGTGTTGTTGTTTTTTCAGAAACTCTACATCTATTGTTAGAGAGTTTTTTAAAGGAAGACGCGTTCCTATTAAACCAACAAAACACTGTTTGGTTTTCCTGTTTTTCATTGCACATAAAACTGCAAGGTAAACATTAAGTGGCAAGTTACATGAACTTGAATCGAAATGGGTAAAAAGAAAAAGAAAGAAAAAGAGCAGGAAATACTCAGGAAATTGATAAATGGAAATCAAAAAGCTTTCTACTAATAACTCAAGACCCCCTTATAAAGTCGTACTTCTTGGAAACAAGTTAAAAAAAACACCAAAAAAAACGTTACTTCACATCAACAATCAGATGCTTTTAACCAGAAGCTCCTGTTGGAAAATGAGAGCAAGTGTGTACAGTAATCATGTTGACCTACAACAACTCTGCAGGTGGTCTTAGTTTTTAGTGAAAATGGTTACTGTTGTGTACGGAGATATCAATTTATATGCTGAAAAAAAGAAGAGGCTTTTAACTTATTTCTGCAACAAGACACCTTAGACTTAAAGGTGCCACATTTACCTGTAGTCAAAGGGACTTAAACTAATCCGTGTAATCTCACCAGGCCAGGCTGCTGCTCCTCGCGGCAGGATGTCTTTTCTGATCCCAGCAGACTGACACCTTCTGTGCAGACCTCTGAATAAAGCTGATCTCTGACCCCATGTGGGACTGGAGCCAGTGTCCCAGTAGCTCCTGCCGACTAGCTCCACATGTCTATAACCAGGTGGCGCAGCTCGCTTCAGCCGCTTAGCAACTGCGGGGCCACTGAAAGAGTTGAGGGTTTGGTTCCCACAGAATCTTGAGCAGAATGAGCTGAAAGCTCTTTCCCCGACAGAAGACATTTTGGAAAAGTTCATGAAACCTGCGAGCAGCACTCTGTGCGACCTCGTCTCCATGACAACAAAACACGAGGAAGACTGAAGAAAGTCCAAAAACTAGGAGAGCATCAGCCTCCACAAGTAGGAATCATGATGGAAACAGCTGAGTCATCTCCAAACAGGGATAACAGGGGGAACTTAGGTGGTGTGCGGGCTGAACTGGCTCTCTAACTCTTCCCCTCTCAGTGTTTACAAAATGTTCTCAGCACTTCCGCTAGTTTCTGCTAGCTCTTCCCTAGCTAGCTTCGTTAGCTTCGCTAGCTAACAAACAGAAAAGCCAGACGCCTACTGCTGGCTGTCCTCAGTGGAAACGCCGGGCGGCTTCAGCCCGGAAACAAACTCGCCTCCATGCTAGCAGAAGCTCTGTAAAGCAGAGCGGGCTACCCACAATGCACCGCGCAGAGCCGACGCTCGAAGATCGTCTCCGCTGAAGACAGTCACTCCGACTGGAACAGACACGAGCACGATTTTTTTTAAATAGGATTTGTTTTTACTTAATACTAGAAACAAGAGCATAGAAAACTCGTTGTGACTCGAAAATGAATTCAACTGATGTGAGTTAAAGATTTTTTTTTCTATGTTGATAAGTAGTTCTCAAACATTATGTTATTCCTGTCAAAATTATAAAAACGTTGTTTTTTTTTAACTACCCCCGTAAACAAACAAAGAAAACAACTTTAATTACACATCATCCATCAAGTCTGTTGTGAAAGAAAAACATAGGCTGGCGACATAGAATGAATTTATTCGAATATATTTAATGAACTCAACCAATCTATTTTTATAACAGATAAGGGAGCGTGTGCGCATGCGCGAACTGTTTCCTCAGCATCAGCATCTGTAGGTCAGCTGGGGATGCAGATGTAACCGCATCATGATGTTGTGCGTCGGATGTTTGACTTTCTTTTATCCGGTGCACAGATTGCTGTTTCCTCTTTGTGTTTAATGACCTTGTTTTCGCCATGTTTCCATCTTGCTATTCCAAACCTTCAGAGAGCGGAGGGAAGAGGAGCAGCTCCCTGGCCAGGCTGCTGCTCGGTGTGTTTGTGGTGTATATGCTGCACATCGCATGGCTTCTGTACGGCTTCCTCAACACCAAGCCCTGTGATGGAGGCAGCGGGGATCCCTGCATCACCTCCTACTTGGCAGATAAACCCAGGCTGCAGGTTAACACACGCTTTTCTTTTTAATCATCAATGGAAACCAAATGTAAAACATAACACTCTTAATCTACTTGTGTAAAAATGTCTCTGCATAAATCAGCAAGCCACAGTAGAAATATTGATATCTAATCTATATTAGATTCAATTTGGCTCTGAACCACAATATGTATAAAAATGCACGATTAAGTTATTTCTGCAATTCATTGACTTTTTCTCGTAGAATAGACCCGAGATTCTTGCTTGGCTTTAGCTTACATTTTTATTTCTTATTTTTTAACAAGTACTCTTTTATGCAGATGAGTGTGTTTACATGCCTCGTGCCGGATAACAGCCAACTCACCCTGGCTCTCAGAATAGATCCCTTTGACCCCTACTCTTCGTTTGAGAGGTGGGTCTGACATTGTGAATTACTGAAAAGCACAAAAGTATTCATAACTTCTAATGTCCGTGTATTTTATTGAGATTGTTGATGATAAACCAACATAAAATGGTGCATATCTGTGAAGCAGTGGGAAAAGGACTCATGGTTTTCCATGTTTTGTTCCAAGGAAAATCTTAAAATTGTGGTTTGCCTTTGTGTCCAACTTTGATGAAATATTTTATAAAATTATCTCCAAGTGCAGCTTTGCACATGCAGATACTGATTTTTTAAATTTATTTTTATTTCTTTGTTGCAAATTAACTCTGCAGAAATCAAACCTCTTAACATATTCTCTGTTGTATTTAGATGTGAAACATAAATTTGCTATAATCTAAACTCTACAAGTGTAGCTCTGGACTTTCGATTAAGCTGTGGTCCCACCGGAAAGTTTAACCCTTTTCTTTAAGGATCGCCATGTATATATTGTCCCTCATCCTCTTATCAGCTCTGGCCAACAAAAACAAAAGCCTGGCCACATCATGATGCTGCCATCATCATGGACTTTTGAAGGGATGCTGTGTTCAAAGTGATGGGCATTGTCTTGACATGTGTATTACTTTAATCTCTGCTGAATAGAGCACATACTAACAAGTGTTTTAAAGAAACTTCTTTGGCCATAATGGCTTCCCATGGCCAATCTTCCTGCTCAGGCAATAAAGTGCATGACGATTAGTTGTCCTGTTAGAAGATTTTCCCTCTTTAGTTGTGGATATTTGCAACTTTTTCGGCGTTACTATGAGTGTCCTGGTTGCTTTTCCACAAACACTCTCAGCCCATTTGTTGAACTGGATTTTATTTTCGAATATTCTAAGTAAAGGTGGCTCATTATAAATTTGTCCTACAGCAATAACAATTTTATTAGTACAAATTTTCCCTCCCTTGTAAAAACACTCCCTACTTTTTGTCAGGGTGTAACTTAAATTAAAATTAATTTGAATTGCATAGAAGGTTGTATTGAAATTTAAAGAGATTAAACGTTTTGGGGATGTGAATACTTTCATCCATCCCTGCACACTTTGTGTGCATAAGCACATGTGCTTTTGTCCCACAAACAGCAGGATGTCTCCATGTCTCCCCAGGCATGTGATCATCTCTCTCCCAGAGGAGACTCGAAATAATGGCTCCCTCTACGCAGTCGTTTATGTTCACAAAGCTGGTGTTTCACCCCTGGAGGACAGGAGAGAGGTTCACTACACCTCTCAACTTACCACATATATAACTCCTCTACACACAGAAGGCCAGAAGGGCTCACAGAAGGTATCTACTGATAACAGCGTCTATAAAACGGCCCCAGATCAATCCAGTGTCCCTGTGGGTTTGCTTAAAATCAAATATTTTTGTCTTTTCACCACAAGCTTGGATCTGTGAGTCCCGTATCGCATTGGAGACCGCAGCTGTCCATCACCATGATGTCTGAGGAGTTCGGCTTCAGCAAGGCGGGGCTTCCCAGTGATGTGCAACGTTACATGAGAGTGTAAGTGACCAGCAGTCAGGATCTTGCTGTCTACTGCAACAATGGAATTCCCATTGAATACCTTCTAATGGGAAAAAATTAAGAAATCATTGAGTTTAAATTTAGCTCTGGAAACCAGTAAGTCTTAAAGTACACTATTCATATCTTGGATCACAAACCCTGTAGAAACAAAACTATTTCACAAGTTTTAATTTGGTCACAAATATTTTAAAGAACATGTGATATTAAAAAGTAAATCTCTTAAAGAACCAAAACAACCTAAGCCACGATAAAAAAAACTAAATTTAGAACAATACAAAAAGAATCTGATAAAAAAGGGAACCAGAAATGAAATTGCTTTGTGTGTTAATATTTTCTTGAGTCACTTGAACCTCCTGAGAATTTCCCTTCTTCTTCCTCCTCTGCGCTTGCAGCACCCAGGAGGGCAGATGGATGATCTATCTGCCTCTGCTGCTGGTCAATGAGCTCAGCTGCAGAGTTAAAGACCTCATGGTAGGCAGGCACCCACAGACATTCCTACAGGAACAAACATGCTTGGTTTTCAGATCAAACGGAGGTAATTGCACAATGTCTGTTTGAACAGGAGATCAACAGCAGCAGTCTGCAGCTCCCTTTGACCGTATCCTATGAAGGAATCTCTCTGAGGAGTTTCAGGTTTTGGATCCATCTGCATGATATAGTTTATTCCCTCAGACAGTTTGGTGAGCTGAGCTGCAAGTTTGTATTTTTCCTAAGATACAGAATGGCTGTTGATGCAGCGAAAATCATTTGCATGTATATCAGCTCTGGTTTCTAGTTGTGATAAATATGTCTGCGTTTCTTATAGGTTTCAATGAGGAGAATATTGATGAGATTAAGGAGACTTTAATAGGATTCAACCTTTATCTGTTAGTGCTGACAGCACTCATCACATCTCTACAAGTAAGGTGATACTTTCTAAGTATACAAAGATGCTTTTGCCAGTATACGTCATGTATATTTTTAACGTGTTTGGATTTATTCCTTTTACGTAAGCTCAGGTTTAACTTACACAAAGTAGCGGGTGATTGTGAAGTGAAGCAATATGGATATCTGTTGTTTTTTTTATTAATTGTTTAATCTTTAACGATTGAAAAATCTGAAAAACCCTAACCTCTGCATTCACAGCCTTTAATCAAGTAGTCTCTTCACTAGCTTTGCATTCGTCTTTGTGTTTTTGTCGCATCTTCTAAATTGGTTTAGGATCAGGACAAACATATCAGTTTTGGTAAATCCTGAATTCAAAATTGTAAAACGTTAAAATATTTTAGTTCAAAGGGGTCTTTATACAAATAAACACCACGGTAAGGAAAATTTATCAATGAATTTTTGTGGGTTTGCTTCTTGAAATTCCAATAAAAAACATCAAAGCTTGTGGCTTTAATAAGACAGAATAACTGAATGTTTAAGAAAAAGGCGTAAAGGTTTTGAAGGAAACTGATGGGAACTTCCATGGATTGGTGCTTTAACTATTAGATGTTCCAAATAAACAGGTATATACAACTTTATTGTATGTAATATATGTACACCTATTTTAATTCGTAACTATACAATTTTAATTTGCAGCTCATCTGTGAGTTTTTGGCTTTGAAAAACGACATAAGTTCATGGAGGAAAAAGAAGAGCATGGCAGGAATGTCTAGAAAGACAGGTGTTTTTATTTCCTTTTTTATTCATTATTGGAGACATTTTTTTACAGGACCTCGACTGTAAATTACCGACTGTACTTTCTCCTCCTTTTTTGCGTCCAGTTCTGTGGCGATGTCTCGGCACTTTGTTGATTTTCGTCCATCTGCTGGAGGAAACCAGCCTTCTGGTTCTCCTTCCAGTTGGGCTGGGAGCATGTGTGGAGGTACCCACTCTAACTGGTTCCTCTAAACTAATAATAGTGAAATAAAAGTACTCTAAAGTCAATAATCTTTCATTCTACCAGGTGTGGAAGGTGTTTAAGGTTTTCAAAATCCAGCTATGCAAGAAGTTTTATGTAAGTGTGCACTTTTTATCACGGCATTGTTTACGTACTAAATGTTCTTATCGTTTTAAAGCTGCCTCTTATCTAACTGTGCAGACAAGCAAGCTGGATGAAGAGGAGCGAAAGACAGTGGAGTATGATTCCCAGGTAACTGCATGATTTAAAATAGTCTCTCTAAACTCAAGAGTTAATGATCTGCCTCAAGCTTTGGTGGATATTTTTTAATACTTTGTGTTTTCCCATGCAGGCCTCCAGATACTTGTCCTACTTGGTTTATCCTCTGTGCCTCAGCGGAGCCGTTTTCTCCTTGGGTTACCTAAGGCAAAAAAAGTGAGCTCATTCACACATTCAGCTCTCTGCCTATTTTTAGAGAACTTCTAAAATGCTTCATCCGAGCTTTTACGTATATTTTTTTTCTTTAGGCTTTTTTGTACGGTAACAAATTACTTTAGGTAGTCAGGGGAATATGTTGTGAATATGGGTAGTATGCTAGTTCACCACATAGATGCAACAGTTGCTGGAGGAAGGAGGACTGATCGTTACGTTCACAGTAAACTGTGTTTTGTTGACAGTTATTATTCCTGGTTGGTCAACACCCTGGTCACCGGTGAGTTCACTTTCATTTCTCCTAAAGTTCCCCGACTCAAATCTTTGTTTCTAAGACGTCACATGTCTTGTCCAGATATGTGTGCAGATATCCTATGTGCCTGTGTTTTCCTTAGGTGTGTACGCGCTCGGCTTCCTATCTATGGCTCCGCAGCTCTTCATCAACGACAAGGTCTGATGAACCAGCAGCGACTTAAGTCACGTTTTTCCTGTAAACACAAATCATATCACATACTTTGACTAGATGACTCTTTTTTACAATGCTTTCCGTAAGAAATCATACTTGTTGTCACTTTATAATTTCAGATCTGTTTTCTTAAGATTTTATGTGATTAGCCGCCCACTTGGAAAGTGGGTTAGGGTTAGGGTTAAAAGAACGGGTGCCACTCAGAGTGTCTGAACGACAGTTGTTCGGTTTTGACACAGATTACATTTATATCTTGACTTTTTCTGTAACACATTTATCAGCCTTGATCTAAATCCTCGCCTCTAACCAGCTTTTCTGTCTCCGCTGACGAAAAGCATCCCAACATCACGTTAATGCCACCAACAGATTTTACAGTGTGGATGGTGTGCTACAGACTATTAGCAACATTACTTTTCATTCACACATGCTGTTTGGTTTATGGACAAATTAAATCCAATATTGTAGTGCCTTCTACACAGATTGTGTCAAATCTTTAACAGGACTGTTACAGTATGGTACAGCATCAGTAGTTTTTCCTGTCAAAAAATACTTTCCGCTGATGTGTGGATCTCTGCTGCTCCTCCAGCTTTAGCAGAGATTTAGGAGCTTACATAAAACTCCAGTTAAATGCACAGAAGTTGGTGGTCGTCACATTGACAAATTATTGTCATAATGCAAGACTAAACTTTTTTTTTGTTTGTTTGTTTATTCCTGTTTGGGCATCAGCTGAGGTCTGTGAGCCACCTGCAGGGGACAGTGTTGATGTACAGAGTGAGTACCTCCCTCATAACCATCACTAAAACATACATGGCCGTGATGGTCACAATTACGCACCAATGAAGCTCAACTCCGAGCACTATCTCCTTTTCGTTGTCAGGGGGTGAACACGCTGATTTCAGACCTGTGCTCCTGCGCCTCCTTCTTCTCCTCACCCGTTTCTTTCACATCCTCACATCAGCTGTCCTGCTTCAGAGACGAGCTCCTCTTCCTTCTGTACCTCCTCCAGCGAAGGTAAGACAAGCCTGATGCGGTCCAATACAAACACAGAAAGTAAATGCCAGAAATTCAGTATTAATATACCAAAACTGAATGGATTTACAAAAAATAAATAAAAATAGGAATTTATTATTGTGTGTTCATTTCCCATTGGTCCGTGTTGGTTTCACCAGACGTATCTCATCAGTACCAAAAAGAAGAGAGACAGTTTCTAAAAAAATGAAGACGCAGTGACTGGAAGACAGACGGATGTTGGAGACAAAACGGAACAACACCGCAGACGGACCAACTCGGTTCACCAGGGTCCAATCAGCCTCAAAGAAGGGAACAAGATACAGACTTTTTACTGTGTTTGCAAAACTGATTTCTTTTTAAGTCAAACTGTGTTAATCAATCATTAGAGGTTTTATTCTTGGTTGTAGTAGCTCTATCATTAGCATCAGCACACCTCTGATGTTCCTTTATTTCGCTGTGTTGTAGTCATTATTATTCAAACCATCAGCTTTGGGTTCTTAATTGATTAAGATTCAATGAACTGGCCTCCTTTTTTAATCACAGTGTAAATAAAGTTATATTTGTTCCTATTTTAAAGTTTGTATGCATCAGTAGAACATTTGACATGCATATTTCAGCTTTTATCTGTATTTATAAACACAGTGGAACCCTCGGAGCAAATAGAAAACATTCTGGATTTACCTAAAGGCAGCAGCAACACTTTATCTCCCTCTCTGTTCAGACTGATCCAAAGTAAAATAAAGTTCTGTCAGGACGGATGGGACCTGGTAGTGAGTGATTTTGTCTGTGTTAAATATCTGTACAGAGTTGAACAAATAACTTTAAACTAAAAGGTTTAGACAATAATGGCTAAGGTGAGAGTTTTAAAACATGCAGCAGTTAGAAAAATCGTTCTTTATTGTTTGTAGTCAACCATTTCCCGTGGCTCCTTACTTTAACTTTAAGACACGTTTATATACAGGTGAGGAAACTCAAAATTCTATTGATCTCATTTGCTGTTTTAATCTTTTTTAGTTTCTCATATATCGTTCCACAGTTACACGTCTGAGTAAATAGTCCATCTCATGTAAGCACTAGGCCTGAGGATTTACATATCAAATGATAATAACAAAAAAAAAAGACAAAAAAAAAAAAAAGATATTGAAACATGTTTACTTCAGCTGTTTCCAGGAGACATTTAAGTTGGATCTTGACAAACCCTCAGCCGAAACTGTACTTCTTTAATGGGTTTATCGGTGTGACGTTACAGTACTATTTGATTTATCCTCGTTCACACAACATCTTTCATCGGTCTTGTACGAATTAATGTTTTTATGGTCACTGAATAACATTAGATAACATTAAATACAAAATCTGTATATTCCATTACCTGTCTAAATCTCTAAGCTGCTGCATTCTTTGGTCAAACACTTTAAAATGCTAACGGCTCGACTTTTTAAACACGCAATCAATTTGGAACTTGAGAAATGGTCTTACAGCTATGATCTATTTTTAAATGGGTAGTTGTGAAATGAAAAAGCCGCAACATGCTGAGAAGTTTCGACTCCCAAAACACTATTTTTTTTTATTTATTTATTTTTTTGCTATGCAAAATACCTAGAAAGGCCAAACGGCTGCAGAGAGACCGACAATGCACGACTTTGGAAATAAACTGCAAAAGGACGCTTCTGCAGGACAGCTCAATTCAAATTAGTGTTTTCATACTCACGAAAGTGCATAAAAACATGAGAAATGCTTCTGGTTTGTTTTAAAGGGTATCAGCGTAAATGGGTGAAAGGAAATGCACGATGCCCTGTTTAGATTTATTAGTTATACAATCTCAACTGGATGTGATTATGTAATGAAGGGATGTTACAGATTACCTACCAACAGAACAAACGGGAATGTGCCTGTAAGCATGGAAAGAAAGTAGCTTTTGTCTTTTCCTTTATTTACATGTAAAAAAAATGAACATCCGCATGACGTTGCTTTACACTCGCCTTCAGCACAATGTTTCAGAGTGAATTCTTGAAAAGTAAGCTGTGCATGAGTGTTTGCACCACTCCACTGTTCAGTAAAACAAACGTGAGAGAAATGAGACGCAACAGGCTGCTGAAATGAATAACAAAGTCAGATGAAAGGTTATGCAATCATTTTTAAAGGTTTTAAAAGTTATTGCTAATACAAGTTACTGTCAAATCAAAAGTAGTCCATCATTATTATAATATTTGTAATAATTTTTAATCATAACTCCATAGGCTTAGTGCTGCAGAGTTTCACAAAATTAAAGTTACACAGTAGCTTAATACCATCCGTGACAGACAGCTGGTGCACAAAGGCCAAGTTTCTATGAAACCGCAGCCAACATCGAGGAATGTGCTTCACAGTGACGCCACGTTTGGCTCGATTCCAAGTTGGAGGCTGATGTGGGAGGATCTGCCTCACTTACTCGCTTTAAAGCAAACACTTGAAACCACATAAACACACGCAGGGACACAGGCGCAGGAAGCTGAAGGTGGAAACCATTAATATCAAGAGATGTTACTTAGCGTTTTCATCCTCTTCTTCCTCGTCTCCCCAGGTATGTGAACTACTGAACAACAATCCTTAAATGTAATGTAAGATACACAGAATGCTTAGTTAAAAGCAGAAGTTGCTGTAAAATGCAAAATGGTGAGTTTCTATCAGCAGTCTGAACTTTTCTTGTTTCACTACAACTTTTGATTAGTTTTACTTTAAGATCTTAAAAATTCACATGTCTTATATTGTTTATACTCTGCTTTGATTTACTTTTTTTTAATCTATTATTCATTTCAAAAACTTCCTCTGTCCACATTTCTGTAGTGGTACTTAGCCTCTGCTGGCCTTTTGGATCTTCTCTGGTATCAGTTTTCTGCAAAAGATGTTCAATGTTTATTTTTTTTAAAGAAATGTTTATAATTTTAATTGTTTTTAGAAATTTCTTAGTATGTGGTTTGTATCTACCAAATACATATACAGAGCAGTTTTCAAATAACAAAGGGAAAATGTCTACCAAACAGTCTGGAGAGTTTTATAAAGACAGCAGTGAACCTTTCTAATCGTCCCGAAAGCACGAGAACGACTCAAACAGGATGTCATAAAAGCCTAATAAATGAAAGTAATTTAAGCACTTTTTTTTAAACTTGGTTATATATATATATATATATATATATATATATATGTTTTAAACATTTATTTTGTAATCAAAAACATCTAAGTGTGACCAAGGCAAAGAATAAATACATCTGGAACATCTACCAGCAGTTGACAGTCACATTATTTTACAATATACTGCTTTTGTAAATTACAGCAGAGAGCATGATTGCTGGGATCTAATACAATCCATGTATTCAAAGTACAGAATTTTGTTTGATTACTGAATAGTTTCACGCTGGAATCTTGGAGGTCATGGACAAGAACATTTAACTGGTATCAAGACTAAGACCCCCCCCCCAATACTTTAGATTTATGGTTTTAAAAGGGCTGAATGCTTTGGGTGTTTGTAAATTCAGTTTAGTTTAGCATCTTTGTTTGCAATTGACAAAGTCTTAAGTTACCCTTCACATCATGATATTTTGCTTCAAAACAGGTAGGATATGCTTTTCCTCATCTAGACAAAAGCTCCTAAACTTTAACCAGCCTTGTTTCTTAGATATTAGGGAATCAAATGAGGAAAGGACATTAGGGAAGAGCGAGGTGTAGGGGGTGGGGTGGTAATGGTAAAAGACAAGACACAGAGGAATAGGGACATCAGGAGAGGATATGAAGTACCTGAATGCAAGTATTCTTACTCTATGCTTATATAGAGGATGAAAAATACTGAACTGAACTCCAGACTTCTCCCTGTTCCTTTATTTAAAGATGCAACTTTTAGACCATTATGTTTAGTGTGGTTCGGACCAGGCCCTATTTTGAACAGCCTGTGAGGAAACTCGGAAATACGTTCAGAATGCCTAGCGAAGTATTAAACAAAGGCATTTAAAATGACTCCAGGCGAGGACGCCTTCTTAGAAACAAGGCATAAAAGAACTAAGTGGTGACTCATGGTTTGTTTACAGCTTTTTATATAATCAGGTGTGACAGCTGGGAGGTGTCAAAGCTGTCAAACCAGACTGCCCGAAACGTACAGTGAAGGCAAAGCCTTCAAATGTCACACGCAAGCCTTTAATGGTCCGGCGTCAGAACTGAACTTGATTTTCTTTTTTTTTTTAAGAGAATGCAGCAACAGTTTCAATATTAGGATTAAATTCGTAATGTGTTACAACCTTTCTGAAATAAACAGTACTTCATGTGTAACATGACTTGAATTTATTTTTGTTTTTGTCCAGTAACCTCTCTGAAGTGTTACGTGTGCAACTCCTCCACCACCAATGAGGAGTGTAACAAGAACACTCAAACCTGCCAGCAGCCACTCGACACCTGCATGACCATTGTGGACACTTTGGGTAATAAGCAAAACGTTCTGCACACTTGAATTTAAATTATTTAAACCTTTTTGCCATGTCAAAACTCTCAAATTTCAACATAATGTACAAGGATTGACATCACAAAAACAAAGTGGGGCATAATTTAGACATAGAAGGAAAATATGTGGCTCTTAATATCAACACTGATCTTTGGGTTTTAAAAGTTTGTACCAAATTTGAACATCTGGAGATTTTTTGGGTGATTTAAACCAATGACAGTCAAATTAAATGGAGAGTATATGTACAGTTTGCAAACCTCACAACAGATTCAGGTTCACATTTAACCTGGAACATTTAAACACCTAAATATTCTTTGATCTTATTCTTAATCTTGCTTCAAGGAACCACAGTCCCTCTTATTGTCGTGCGTGTCTGCTACAGGTAATTGAACTTAAAATGTGTAAATTACCTTCCCATCATGCCAATGAGCACTACCGAAGCTTGTTTGGCTGCACTGAAACAGCTGAAACACGAGGGAGGGTGGGTTCTTTGGTCTCAAAACTAGTTTGCCCCGTGTTTAGCTTTCTCCAACTCCCTCAACTTGCAGCAGCTTCCCCATCGCTACTGAAAAGCATGCACACAGCGTTCTTAAACGGTAGGAATAATATTTAAAGAGATGTGCTGTTTTAGCCTTATTGTTTACAACAGGTTTGCCCAATACGTCGATCGATAGAGGTGTGCGGGTCAATCACACGATAGATATCTATCTATATAGATAGATAGATAGATATCTATATATATCTATATATATCTATATATATATAGATATATATATATAGATATATTGTTGGCTGCCATCATTTCTGCTCAACGTGAATAGACTTTCATCGTAGAACAGCACTGAGGCCCACTGGTCCCCCGTCCAGCATAAATGCTCCCTGGCCCATGCAAGACGATGACGCCTGTGTGGTCAGGTACCCTTGCAGGTCGTGTAGCCCGCAGACCACGCTGATGTAAACTGTTTTGAATGGTCTGACATGACACTTGGGCGCCTCTCACCTCCCTTAAACGTGCCTGGAGTTGAGTGGCATTCATCATCCAGTTTCTCAGAGCATTGTTCACGATGTAGCGGTCATCAGCATGGGATGTGGCAAAAGGACCTCCACTTCTGCGCCTTTCTGTAACTCTTCCAGTCTCTCGGTATCTCTGTTGCAACCTACTGATGACACTCTGTGACACTCTGAGCTCAGTGGCCACGTCCGTCTGAGAACGTCCTGTTTGAAGCATTGCAATGGCCAGGTACTGTTGATCCATTCTTAGGTGTCGTCTTGGTCTCATGTTGTCACAATGTGAACACCCTGATGAGGACGACTGTTTAAACACCAGCTGTAATTGAACCAGGACATTTATTGGTCGATTCGAGGATCAAAAACCTGTTGTGACTTTTGCTGTTAGGCTCCTAGTTAGAGAACAGCAACATGTGCAAAAAGTACTGAACCATTTAACAGTTGGACAGGTGCATTCAAAAGCTTAGAGAAGGTCACATTAAGCTCACCTGTTAAAGTTTGAATGCATTTTGGGCTCATCCTGAAATTTAACCCGACAGCCAAATATTTCTAACTTTTTGTGAGTAGGGTATATATACATATATATATATTTTTTCTTTTTGTGGGTATTTTCTTTAGGATCTGTCATCTTTTAAGTAGCTAGCAAGCCAATAAAGTGTGGGCTCCCCTGGTTTACAGTGTACCTTCCATAAGGGCACAGCTAACAATAAGGAAGATAAACTAAGGCCTTTGGTCTTCTATCTGTAGTGAAGAACATCATTACACTAAATACTGACTGCGTGTTTTGAGGGAAATATTTATATATCATTAGATAAACTCAGAATATTTTAGAATCAACGCGTTTAGTCAATTTCTACCTAATCAAACCCTACTTTGTGTTGCCAAATCTAAACAAAATAGATTTTATGGTTTTAATGTGATGTAAAGTACATGTCTACTTGCGATAACAGCTGAATGTGTGCATGTGTTATTCAGGTTATATGAAAGCCATCGTTAAGCAATGCGCCAGCAGCGCTACATGTAAGGGACTAGCCTCAACTGCCTCAGTGGACCGTGATGGAAACGGGAACACAGTCAACTGCTGCAACTATGACTCCTGCAACATGAGCGCAGCGGACTCTGTTCACACCCACACAGCGCTGCCGCTTTTCACTTTAAGCGTCCTACTGATGCTGCGGCACTGAGACGACACTGGAGCGCAGTCTCACATCTAAACATAATGTAAATACCTGTAAATCTAGAAAGTCTGTCTAATATATATAAATAAATACAGCTGTAAATCTGTACAATTAAACGTGTATACCATGTCTATGAAAAAAACACTTATTAAAATGGGAACAGAAAACTCTAAACTACTTGTAATAAGTTTCTTTTTTTAATCATATATCTGAAAATGAAAAGCAACTTATTTTCCATCTCATCATTAGTTTATTTTTGCTCCTTATTAACAAGTTGGCAGATTTAGCCAAGAAGACAAAATAAAAACCAGTGTTTACTCTTACGGGTTCTGTACATTTCATCAGTGATGCACACCAGTATAGCTTACAATATACCAACATGAGCAGAATTACGCAACAACACTGAGATAAAATAGATTGTTTTTGATGATTTTTTTTTTTTTTTTTCTCCTACGCAAATGTTTTGAAGTATTTCAATCCGTATCACAGTCAGATGTTTGTTCATTGCTGGTTGAACGTGAGAACATCTCGGTTTGTTTGGATGGATTCAATTCATCAAAACAAGTGTGTTCTTTTTTTTCCTTTGGGTGCTGTGCAAATATGCTCTTCTCCTTATCAGTATATCATGCTACACCAGTACGGTGGCCAGGATGTTTGGTATGGCAGAACGGGTTCCAGTCCACATTTTCTCGTGGTTATGTTTGTTTACCTGGACACAGTTGCCGGTAGGGGCATTTTTAAAAGTGTTGCACCCGACAGAAAAGGGAGATTCACAAAAGGGTTCCTGGTGTGGGTTTGGTTTTGGCCCAGCAAAGTGCAGGTTTGGTGCCATAAAAGGGCGATCGGACACATGATGGTGCAACGCGGGTTTCCTGTGAGGAACGGCTAAATATCAGGAGACAATAAAGAGTAGATGCCTTACTTACATAAACAGTTGATGTCTAACTTATTTCACCATTTTTTTGCTCCTCCTTCTTCCCTGGGGTTGAAATTACATGAAGGAGCAGCTAAAAAATAAAAATAAAAAAAACACATGGAGCCAGCCAACAAAAAAGAAAAGAATAGAGTGAATTAGAAAGCTAACAGTGTCCTGGAAGAGGTGACAGATTTGAATTCTTCACATTTAGAGTCTTTAAAACCAGCTCAGAGAGGAGCGGAGGAAGACCGATGACGAGCAAAAGTCAGTCAAACGGAGACGAAGGAAGAGGACGGCGTGACGTTTCTTCAGAGAGTCCTGAATGCTAAATTCCTGCTCCTACCTCTGTCTTCTCTTTAATTTGAGTTTATAAATAAAAGCTGGTGAGACAGAGAAAACACAGGAGAAGGCTGAAGGCTGCTGCTGTCGAGCAAACCCAGTCTGTCTTGCCGAAACGTTCATATAAAGCAACGTCGATGACGGAACCAGAGCAGAGAATATCTCTGAGGTCTGATCTGCCAGGTTTCTGTTTCAGCTGACTGGAGAGTTCAAAAACTAAGGCTCAAACCGTATGATCAACATCAACAAAACACATCGAGATGGGTGCTGGCTGAAGGGCACTCCCTCTGGTAAGTTTCAGAGAGATAAGTTTCAGAATAATCACAGTCCAATCCACCCATTCCCTTGATGCCAGCAGCTTAAGCTTAAAAATATCTCCCATGATAGTGTTTTATATCATTATAAGCTTTTATACCTATTAAACCTTCAGATCCAGTAAAAAAAAAAAAAAAAAAAAAATCAATCCTTGTCATCTTCTGTACCAGCGGAGCATCCGAGGCTCTGATTCAGGAAGTGTTTTTGCTCTCATATTTTATTAAATAAAGTCACAGTGGTTAGAGTAGGACTAAAGAAAGTGATTGAACCAGAGTGTAGTCATCGTCCACTCCCTCAGTGTAAGAGTCGCTGTTTCGGTCTCTGAGGACTGAAGAGGAATCCACAACCTCTCCCAACAGACACTGTGGGGGCTAGTGGGGGCGGGAGTGGGCCATTATCCTCAGCCGTGACTGGTCGATGACGTCCAACAGGTTCTTGGCATCTACTGCGAGAGCATGGGCCGCCGTCAGCATCTGCTTCTTGTAGTCTTGCTGGAGACTAAGAAGAGACAAATTTTTATAAATACACACACAAATTTAGGGGAAGTCAGTGAAAACATTACTGACATATGTCTACAGATGGGGAAAGCAAAGAAGGTCCGAAGTCTACATGCATTCGTCAGCATTAAAGTCACCCATTTTGGAGGCTTTATGTACAGATTTCAGACGGGTTGAAAAAAAGGTGAAATGCAACTTGCAGAGAATAGGAAACGCACACAGTTTTTTCCAGTTGGAGCAATAAACCCTGTTGAACACATCAACTGCCCCATAAAAAAAGGAAACTGGTTAAGAAGTTAAGGAACAACCTATAATGGATTAAGGATTAAGCCAATCGTAAACTGGGAGCTGTTGTACAGCCCAAAGTCGATTCAACTTCTTTTTTCTGAAATCAACCCTTTTTGCAGGTGCTGACACGGACAGTCAAATGTACGATGCGATGCTTTCAAATCTAAGAATGATGTATCAGCTGTGTTGCATGGTAACAGCATCATGCTAAGGGGTTTCAATTCCAGCAGTGCATCACACCAATGGTGGGAAAAAAGAAAAGGAGTAGCATGACTGCAACTGATTTGTTAATTTTTACTTAAGGTCAAAAACCAGATGGCTGAAGAAGATTGTTTGACCCTACATGACTTTGATGCCAAACTTGTTGAATCTAGCTCTAAAAAGGAATAAAGCAAGCCAATACTGAGCTGTGGAGTTGAAGTTTAACCCTGTTAAACATTTATTTACTGATAAAAGCCAGAGGCATCACACTTTTTAAGGACCACGTTTCTAATTACAAGAGGTCAGAAATCCATCCATTTACACAGCAAATGAATGTCGATCGCAAAGGTTTTTGGTTTCTCTGCAATCAGCACTGAAATGAACATTAATGAAGGCGTACATTTTACATATGAACCTGTATTTTCAATTTTGAACCCGTGTGCGAAAGAGAACATCAAAAAATGTCTAACTTCTGAATCAAGTTCCTGTTAAAAAGATTGGTTTAAAGAAATCATTTAAATAAAACAACATTAGAGACAATCACGCATATGATAAGTCTATGCAAAGCTGTCACCTGAACATTTTTACATCAGCCATTTCTTTACTTCTGTTAAAATGTAATGGTCGTCTGAAAATACTAACAATGATTCCGTTCTGATTCACTACATGTCGGCATTACCTCGTCATCACATATTGTTGGGCTAACTTCATCTTTCCGATCAACTCTGCCAGGTCAGAGTTCAACAGCTTCTGGGCCATCTCGATCTGTTAAAAGAGACAGACCGTCAACACGGATCAAGAGTCAGGCTACACTCTTTAGTCTGCTGGTGAAACCGCGTTGGTGAAGGTTCAACGTCCCCACCTCTCTGTGCGTGCTGGCGGGAAGATGAGGTAGAGTCTCGTCGACCGTGGCCAATAACGTCCTCAGAGCCAGACCCACATCCTGAAAGTATATTGGAAGACTTATTATAACTAAATTATTTGATAAAATATTGACAGACCGGTTCAAAGTGCATCACTTCTGATCTGTTGTTTTGATGAAATAATAATAAATAAATAAAAACTCAAACACAGTGTAATGATAAGTCGTAAGAAAAGGATTTAATACTGGGGAAGACAGAGTTACTAACCTCTAGTAGCGGGTGAGGTAAACAGAAAACACTTCTGTCATTAAAAATATGTTAAAAAATTGAAAGGGATAGGTGCGGCTGCACTACCTTGACCATCGGGACGTATTCTTCTGGAGGAGCCGGCTGGATCTTGCTCGACATCTCGATCACAGCTTTGACCAATCCCGTCACGTTCTCATATACTTTGTCGTTTGAGCGGTCCAGATTGGCTGTGGGGGGCGGGCTTATCTCTTGAGGCTGCAGCTGAACAGTAACAGGACAAAAAGTAATCAGCGGCTGTCTCAAGGAGAGAAGAAATATATATATATATAAAAAAAGAAGTGATTTTGAAGAGGGGTGAAGTGATACAAAACAAGCTGAGATACTCTGACCAACTTCAGGGCTTAATTAAACAGTTTCAGGTAAATATCGACTGGTTAAAGAAGGCTTACAAAGAATAAACAACTGAAGCACAAGATTAAAAGATAAACCTATTAATAATGGGTGAGTTAATAAATAATAACTCCAAAATGAAAATCTTTTTATTTTATCTTTTATTTTAAGCTGTATATATTGTACGTTTTCATTTTTATCTTATCTTTGTACTGAGTGCCTCGCTATCCTTTTGCTGATGTGACCCTTAGAATGTCCCCATTGTGGGACTAATAAAGGACTATATCTTATCTCATCTTAAAGGCATTAATCACAAAACTGCACAAGGCTGACATTATGAGACGTTTCCAACATTTTACTACAGCATTCTGGACATTTTCATGAAAAAAAAGAGCGTGTTTGAATATTAGTCTTACATTTTTTAATTAAAAAAACAAAAAACAAATTCATTTTAATAATAGTAAATTACATTTTCATTGTTTATGTTGGACTAACTTTGTAGGAACCCTGAAGCTGCCATGCCCAAAATTTCTCTTTACAAACCAAGTTGGAAGTTTATATATTTCAATATTTCCATAATAAGCAGAGGTTCTATTTAGCTGAGCAACATAAAAACCAGAGGCTACATCTCACTAAGCCTGGAAGACATAAGCGGCTTTGCCTTTAAACTGATTATTTTTAGTAATTCAACAATGTTAAGCCATTGGTGACATACAATCTGCATGTGCAAAATAAAACATAGGAAGCTTGAGATGAACAAGAAATAGAAAACTATGTAAACAGGCAGGCTTGGGAGACTATCTTCGCCACTAGATGGCAGTGTCACACTAGGTTTGTATTACAACACACTGAATCAAATTAAAACCGCCATGCAGATTGTCTCTGGTGTATTTGAGTAAATACAAACATTTAATAAAATGTTGAAAATGTGAGAACATTCATTTCATTCCGAGTCACACTTTGTCGGTTGCAGCTTCTGTATTTATTTTACATATTTCTTTAGGCAGTTTTTTTTTAGGCTCTTACAACGGGCCTACGTTTTTGTTTTAGTTTTATGTCTGCATGGATAATTTACGTCGAGGCCGTAATTTGATTGCGTTTTGGCCCGGCTTCATGAAGCAACAGCAACTACTTCAAACGCACATAAGAACAACAAATAAAATATTATAATAAATATAAAAAAAATTATTATTCACAATCTACTGTAAGGACATGCAGCTTTGTGATTCCAACGAATAATACATTTTATGGTTTGATTGTTGATCAGAGGCCCAACCTACAGAAAGATAATAAAACTGTATATGCTAAATTTAAATATTTAACTGGAATATTATTTACAACTACAAGTACTACAAATACTATTATCATTATCAGTCACCATAGCTAGTCAAAATTCAAAATGATCAAGAAACTAAACTGAACTGATATGCAATGGATCAATAAAAGGGATTAAAAGTTTTGTTTAAGGGTAAGTGGAAGTAGACAAAATGGCAAACTCATCAATGTAATATGTAAGAAAAGACAACGTTATCATAGTGAGTTGCAAGAAGAAAGAAAATAAACAAGAGTGAGGTCTTTACTCTGGCCATAGAAGCGTTTTAACTGGGGCTTGGTTGGATCAGATCCTCAGATGTAAAGGTTAGTTTGGAGGGAAAACACAACCACACACTACAGAGTGTAATCGAACAGACAGAGAAGTGGGACAAGATGTACAGTTAACACACACAGACGGTGTGCAGCTTACCCGCCAGGGCTAGGTGGTCAACAGTAAGGAGGAGTGTAGGTGGAGGAGAAGGAAGGGAGAGGCCGAGCAGCCATAGATATTAAGATAAAAAAAAGGAAAATATAACGTTATCAGTAATAAAAAACATGCAAAGTGAATATCTGGCATTTGAATCTTGCACGTCTGCATGCAGCTGCAGTCGTACAACAACGGAGATTAAATGCATTTATGCTCCTTGTTTCCTGACCTTGACACCGTCATTGTAGCCGTCTCCAGTGTTTAGACAAGCCAGACTACCCACTTGGCTCTGGGCCCCCGGTCGAGGAGGCTTTTTGGGGGGGACCGCATGCTCTGCTAAACAAAACCAATAAAGTTGTTTAGAAGTTCAAGGACTCAAATTAAATCTAGTGAAAAAGGAAATGATCTAATAAACTACCCTATTAAATCTGTATTAGTAAAACCACAGAGCTATCCAATAATATAGTACAATGTAAAAGTATTTTTTTACCCACAGAGCCTTCATCATTACTTTGTAAACTATATAAATAAATAAAAAACCTCTGTGGTTCTAGTTAGGTGTTCAGTAAGAGTAAGGCAAGGTTAATCTTTGCATTGTGAAGGTTGATGACTTCTAGTCAAAGCACTTAAACTACTCTAGTCTGTAGCTGTAATTTAACAAAAGCAACACTTTTCATGGGGTATGAATCCATTAGTAAGAAAGCAATGAATAAATGAGGCTACACATTATGGGTGCTGAAAGGAGAGAGTTGAACAGTGGTTGACAAATTAAAGAAGCTTCATAATTACCTGGTTTGCCAACAGGCTGGTAAATGTGCTGGTTTCCTGTCTGCACAAAACAAACAACACATCAGGGCAGTGAGTAGACCGTCGCTGACATAATAAAAGGCTCTGCATGAAATTAAAACTCTACTGGCGCAACCAGTACAACAACAATGCTCATTCTGTATGTAGAAAGCTAACAGCCATCACCACAAGGGGGCAGCTGATGTTCACACTGGTGTGTGGTCTGTTAGCCAAAAAATTTCCAGATTTATTATTCACAGATGGGTTAATGTGTAAACTTCAATAAAACTGCAAGCTTTCATATTAAAAGAATTCACGAGGCATTTCTAAGGTTACATTATGTTAATGTGAGTTTGGAAGCATGCTTAGGGTTGTTTTTAAAATCTATTTTTGTTTTTTTCCGTGTGAGAAAACAGAACAGGCTCCTTCAAAAGTGCTGGTGCCAACAGAGCGCTGGGGTTCGACAACCACCAACACCCAAAAATACGACCCTACGGGTAATTTAGGCAAATTATGAAAAAAAAAACGGGAGATTTTCCCACCACAAACCACAACCATTCAATGGGAGGAGGAGGAGGAGGAGGACAAGCAGAGAGATGCATTACAGAGAGGGAAATATCTGGCCTGTGGCAACTTCAGGCTGCTACAACAACTTCTGAAATCTGCTGGGAACTAGTGCACACGAAAACACAGCCACACAGGGTTCGGCTCTGCCCGCTCCAAGTTTAGAAAGGGTAACAAAAGCAGGTTTGTTAAGATTAATCACATCAATGGTTAAGATGTTTATTCTCAAAAAGATTTACAAACTTCTTTTGAATAAAACCAAAGGGGGAGGTTTTGCAATAATATCCGAGTATTATCGGCACATATTTCTTTGCTTTAATTGGTGCAACTTTAACCTTTTTTTTTTTTTTTTTTTTTTACAAAAAGAATGTGTGAATCTGTAAATAGTTTGAAAAGTTTAGTAATTAATGAAAATACATTATCTCACTGCTAATAATAACGGGTCATATGGTTCATACAAATGCAAATTGCTAGATTTTTCCAAAAGTTTTGGATATTTTTATGGGCTTTGTTATGTTTATGCTTTTCAACTCATGAAACACAAAACTAGAGTTGGCTGCGAAGAAGCCTGGACAAAAACTTTTACGGATGCTTTTTTTTTTTTTTTTCTTGCACTTGCGTTTACTCAGATCAGTGATGTTTTTAAAAACCCACATTTAAACTGAACTCAGTTCAAGAACAACAGGTCCAGCTTAAACCCAAACCCACAGATCAAGAAGCAGCGCAGGTGTACTTTGGGAGAAAAACAGACATACACCACAAAATAATTTCCTCTATTTCTCAGTTTTCTAGTTGACCAGGTAGTTAAGGTGGAATAAAAATGACATTAGGAAAACCTAACTATAGCCCCCATGTTTCTATAACTTCCTTTAAAGATCCTATGTCTCTCTTGAGACTTATCATACAATATTATTATATTGCTGCCAACTTATTGCATGCTGAGCGACTGCAGCAACACTCAGAGAGAGAGAGAGAAAACAAAAGCATACGGCTTTTCCTGTAAAAACTGTCTATTGATATCCAGCAATGCTGTGAGGACATGTCGACCCCAGCATTGCTGACCTCCCCGCCCCCCTGAGGTTACTTCCTGCTCCTTGATCCCCTTTAACTCTAATTAAAACAACGTATTGAACATCTGAAATGCTTCAATATAAATCCAGCAAAACTGACACCAGGTGAAAGTTCCCTAAACAAATCAATAAGTGGAAACAGAAATGGCTAAAAGTTGCTCACCGGAGGCTGGAGTCCACTTTCTTCTCTGTCCAGACTTCCTCTGGAGCTCCTCGTGTCTGGTTTCTAAAACAAGACAAGTCATCATTAATATTGGGTTTTTTCTTTTATTAACAGGTCATATTTTTGCAAAGAGACAGCTTCGAAAGTCTAATGTCACATCGGTAATTTACTCCGAATAGATGATTGGGTTTGTTTTTCCGACGAGCAGCAAGTCTAAATGCTCAGCTGCTGGTGACTTAGAAGCTGAAAACCATTTTCATTCCTGGAAGATACCCCGAGAGAACCAACAGGACGGGTTATGAGCTCAAAATCCTTTCGGATAAAAACAAACATCCTGTTCAAAGCATAAGAAGCATAAATGAATCAAGATGCTCAGAATTTAAGTTATGCATAAACATTTGGGCCCAAAGGCTAAAATACCCGAACAGACTCAAACATCCCTCTCATCAGTTGCTGCCCCCCACACACACATCTGTCCTTGCATACCAGTTTTCCAAGACAGGACTTGAAGACCAGCATCGCCTAGAAGTTCAATAAAAGTTTTCAGACGAATCGATGGCGTCCTGCAGGACTGAGTCGTTCTTGTTTCTGTTCTCGTCTTCTGATTTCACAGAATTCGTCTAAACGTAATCCATCTCCCTCTCGGTTCTGGCGGTTTCGTCTGATTCCGCTTCGGCTTTTGCCTCAAGTAAAACACAGAGAGAAGGAGGGAGAAGACCAGAACGGAGGCATCTGCTGCCAACAAAACCGTTCTCAATTTCTCCGCCTCCCTCTCTCTCTCTAACAGCGTTAGAAAAACTGGCCGGTCTACAGCTAAAAACTTTCTCGTATACGCGCTCCCACAGACGCATAATCTGATGCCTCCTCCGCTCTTCAGTAATCTTGTGTGTTGTCGGTTAGTGGTTATGGGTCAAAGACAGATTGTTGACTGGGCTGTCAGAGTCTTTAAGCCTATAATTAAGCCAGGAATTTACGCAGGCCACACCTGCCTCCAAACTCTCTCACACAATAAAATTCTTGTGCAAAATCACCGCAAGAACTACTTCTATCACTGTCCACAGAAAAACCCATGAAACAGGAACCATTTCTCATCTTTTCATCAGTTCATCAAAACAAGACCAATTTGATCCTGCCCCGCTTACGTACGCCACTCTGTGCTTGGCTTTTATTAAATTAATCAAGCCACAACTCTATTAGTTGCGTTTTGGTATAAATTCCCTTTGATCAACTTAAAATGGTTCAGAATAATCGTCCACGCAGAGTTCGGTTGTAATAAATGTTTATAAATCAATGCATCAATGAATTTCCAATACAAAGATTGATTTGAAAAAACAAGAGTAAAAGTGGGAAAGGCAGCATATGAAAAAACAACAAGATGACTCGACTTAATCTAAGAGGGGAACTTAAAGTTAGACAAGGTTCCCCGGTCTGTTCAATCTACACTGTGTGAAGTTTTTGTGCAGATAGAAAACATTTTTAGTCACAGCTTAGAAAAACCTGCTGTGGGTTTACATCCTGTGGCTCCACAGCAAGTGGTTTACGTACATATCTCCTCCTTAGCAGTGATGGTAAACAGAAATGAAACCCAGACATATAAAGTGTTGAAGTGTTTTAACCACAAACGCCGTTATATCTGTTTTAGTGTCGCTGCATGTCAGGTTGGCTAAAAAGAGGAATTAGACAGTAAAAGTTGCTTGGTTTGTCGAGAGAACCAGCACCTAAACCTATAACTAATAGCCTACAAATAGAGAGGAACATAATCTTGTTAAATCAAGTACAAGTCAGGAGGTGAATCTAAAACAGGCTTAGAGCATCCCAATTTATTATTATTATTATTATTCTTATTATTATTATTATTTTTTGTCTCAATTGCCTCCATTTACCATTTTCCCTTTCAAGGCCTTTTTTATGTAATTGGTATCAAGAGTTACAGCAAAACGTATCTTCTGATACATGTTGTTGATGTACTGTAGAAGACTTTAATTACTCATATATTTACCCATATTTAGGCAGCAAGTCGTGTGGAAACATTTTGTAGTGAGGCACAGCCTACCGTTGTATGCATGGTTTGCAAAAACGTATTCAAGATTATTCGCATTATTTTGTTGATACTCCAAAATCTGCACAAATGTGCCGGAATCTGAGCAGTCTTGGTTCATTTCAATGTACATTCTCAGTAGTTTTAAAATAACATGATCCAACTACTAAGAAAACGTTGCAGAACTTCTTTTGTTGGTAATTTATTGACATGGCCTTCAAAATAAATGTACATCAACTGTGAAATAAATATGACCAAATGCACAAAGCAACTTAAAGATGTGGCATGCACAACATAAACAAAAAAATGCACCAGAAATTTTTTTTAATAGATTTTTGTTGCAGATAAACATTGGAAACCATTTAGATAAAGTGCTGAGTGTTTTTTTTCCCCCCCTTAACAAAACAGTATTTTCAGGTTCCAATATGCAAATGCTACCATTTCATAAGAACCTTAGGTTGCTATCAGAATGGAAAACTTACTGTAATCAAACATTAAACTTAATCAGTGTTCAAACTTGATTAACAGAACAAATCAAAGCTGGTTTTGGAATGGATAAAACATAAAGTTGAACAACAACAGCTAAATTGTTATTGTCGAATTTAGATATTATTTCAGCGAATTGTAGCTAAATGTAAAACACATGTCAAATACACTTGACATTTTCAGACTAATTCAGCCTCTGAAGTCTTTTTAGCCACAGAAACCATAATAAGTTTTCCTCGATGTTTGCAGCCCTTGTGTTCAGCGTGTGTGAGGTGGGCTCTGGGTGCATGCTCCAGTGTGCCAAGTGCTTTACCAGCAGCCTTTCCTCCTGCTCCAGCCACCTCTGATCCTCCTCCATCTGCTGCTGTTGTATCATCAGCTGCTCCTCCATTAACAGACACTGCTGGCCTACACACTCCTGCATGTCTACTGCCCTGTCCTACGCACACACAAATACACGCATGTGGAACGAACGGACAAGCATGCACAACCACAGCGACGAAAAAACATGCATCATTTGGCCCAAAGACAACAACACATGGAGACAGATGAGCAGAAAACTGATGAAAAACTTAATTGAGATGATGGATGCACACTTAACAGAAAATAATCAATGGCAATGGGCTTTTCATTTCTAGAATACACACTGGAGATCTGTAAAACCAATCTAGTTCTTTACTCTTTGTGTTGAATAATAATCTTTTGAGCATGTTTAAAAAAAATCAATTTAGATATAAACAGACCTGTAAACAGTCTCCTACCTCCACTGCAGAGCCCCAAAGTGCCATGTCCGTCCCATGCGGCTGAGGAAGGAGCTGTACGTGCGAGTGTGTGTGGACATGGTGGCGAGGATGTGTGTGCGCATGGTGCGTGTCCACCATAGCAGCTGGTGGAGGGTAAAGGGCGCTGGGCACCGAGGGAAGAGTGTGTGGGCCTGGATATGCTGCCATCTAATGTCAGAAGGAGAAAACGGAAAAGACAAGTAAGTTTTCATCCTGGTTTTAGTTCTGCTTTAAACCAATCACAAACTATAGCAAACACAGAGGGCTCAAGGAAGCTTTGTGCCTACCTGGTAATGTCCAGGATGTTGTGGACTGGGGTAGAAACCTTCACTAGAGCGAGGACTGGGATAGCCGGGTCTACTTGGCTAAGAGACAAGGGGGGGGGGGACAAGGTAATGATAAAAATATAAGAAGAAAATGATAGGAAATGTAAACAGGAGTAGGACCCTGGGTCAGGTTGTTCCCGAATTGTCCATTGGAAGTTAGAACATTCAGAAAATCAACACACAAACTAGCAGATGTTTGTGTGGTCAGGTTAGCCATCAGTCAACACAGGGAGCACCCACAGGGCAGCAAATCCAGCAAGCTGTTAGTGAAACGGTCATAAAACACTGTTCTTGTGTTACTATAACACCACAATCGGGATATGGAAAAAAGACTGTTTTTGTGGACTGGCTCCTCCCTTTAGAGGGTAATTTTATTTAGGTTAGAAGCGTGTTAAGTGCGTTGCTGTTCACCAAAGACCTCTCTTTCAGGGGATCTGTTACGTGACGAGGCCTAATGAGATAATTAGTGTATTTAAACAAGAGTTTTAGCTGATTCCAAACGTCTGTGGATTCTTTTTGGGTTTCTAGAAGACACCAAGTCCAATGCTTCAGTTTCTAAAACTGGACTATACGTTCAGCTAAAAACAGAAGTGCTTGGTGAACTGAAGTTTCCCCCTGTCATGATTGTAGAAAAAATGTCGGTAAATTACACCAAATGTGAGCTCATTTTTAGCACAACAGTGTTGCAGCCTCTACCTTCCACAGGCTCTCATAGTAGCTTTCTCTGGACCACACCTCCGACAGCAAGACAGACACAAAGACACACAGGGAGAGAGAAGGAGAAAGCAATGCCAAACGAAGAGGGAAGGAAGGGGACAGTGGGGGAAAAAAAGAAGACAGGAAGGAAGAAACAAAGAGGCAGACAGGACAAAAACACTGAACACAAAATGTAAAGTTCCCTCTCAAAGTACTTCGACTTTTTAAATGTTCCAACCACAAACATAAGGAGCTTTAATCAGGATTTTATGTGATAAACCAACAGAAAGTAGCACGCAATTGTGAAGGGGAAGGAAAGTGATGCATTGTTTTTATTTGAGCGATGGAAAACTAATCTAAGGGATCGTGCGGTTCATTTGAGCTCACGCCCTCTCTGAGCATATTCTGACTAGATTCTGTCACGGATTCCCGCTGTAGGTCTGCCTAAATGTTCGGGTTCGCTGCTTAAGTGAAAAGTGAACCTTCACAACAGGGGTAGTTCATGGATTGTCCTGGATTTAGCTCTATTCACCTTCCCATACAGTCTGACCCGCTTTTCTGTCCCTGCTCAAAAACCTGATTCCCACACCATTATGCTGCCACTACCATTTTTGTCCCCAGAAACAAGTTGTCTTGTGTCGGGTTGGGATTTTCTGCTGCTTGTGAGTCACTAAGAGGAGAATCTCACCTTCTTCTCTGATTAATGCTCCCCTTGCTCTGCCTCCAAGGAGGATGGCCTTGTCTCGGTAGTACTCCAGCTGTGGGATACTCTGACCTTTCGAATAATTGAGCAGTGTTGTTTTATAAAGTATTCCTGCTTCAAACCTGTGCACAACTTTCCCTAAACCATTCCCTGTGCTCAATGGTTGCTTATCTAATCGATTGCTCTTCTTGCCTCACCTCTCAGTTTAGGTGGACTGTCATGTCCTGGTAGGTTAACAATTGTGTCATCATCTTTCCATTTTCAAATGATGGATTGACCAGTCTCTGAGATTTGCTAAGCTTGGGATATATAACTTACTTGTGATTTACAAATTTTTACAGGTTTCTTTTCCCTAGTCTTCATGATGCGGTTTCTTCACTAATGTTCTCTAAAAAGCCTCCAAATAATTCAAAAAAACAGCTGGTTTTATATAGAGTTCAAATGTTTTGTGGCCAAATCAGTTTGTTTCTATTTTATTGTGGCAGAACATCCAGACAACATAAAAATGACCCTTTCCTTTGCGTTGGAATACCACAAAAAAAAAAACTACAATGAAGCTTGTGGGACAAAATATAACAAAGTTAAAAGGGCATGAATACTTTTTCTAAGGTACTTTTTAGAGGATGTGGTTGACTCAAATTCATTAGGATTCCACACAAGTGACATGGTGCCTGTGGTTGACTGAATGTTTGACTTAGTTTTGCAGTCTTATATTTGACTTAGTTCTGCTTCAAACTTGGATTTGTTACAGATTGGATTTTATTTCATGTGCCTCATTGATTAATACATGTTTAGTCAGGACTAAGAATAAGAGCACACTAGTTTATATTCACCAACAAACCTCTGAAGCCTTTACAAATCCGGTGTGTTTATATTTAAATTAAATTACACAAATGGACTCTGTTTAGTGGGAGATTTCTGAAAGCAACAGGATGCACTTTTTTCTTTATATATAGGTATCAGAGTAACAAGCAATGACTGTAAAAACAAATCTATTTTTTTCATTTTTTCAGTTCTACATTTTTAAATAATGTAAAATTTTTCTTCAATAAGCAAACTAAATCCAAGACAATAGTAGGTATTTTGAACTCTTTATGCACCAGGATCTCTGTTTCAGAGCTCCGTTTCCGTCCCAGAAAATGTTGTTAGCCGCAAGTCATCTGATGTCCACTGTAATAAATCTGTCTCGGTATTTTAAGTTTGTTTATTTAAAAAAGAAAAAACATTAGGAAATCCGGGACATAAAACCTGACAGACCGTTGAAAATTTGATCACAGCATAAAAAAAGCATATATTTGCCTCTTAGGCTTCATAGAAAGATGCGATTTGAAGGCAGCACACTCTTAAAGAATGGTTACTCGGATTCCTATGTTTTATGAACCTTTCATTGCAGCAAATGTGCCCTAAAACAGCCACATAGTTGCATAACTATTAACAAAACTTTAAGGAATGCTGCAAGCATGGTGTAATTAGGGTTTTATTTTACTTTTACATCCTTAGGGGAACAGCTCGTCCACTTCAACACAGACACATCCATCACCGCCAAGGCCAATGGGGAGGGCTCAAACATGCATTAGGCGGTCTAAAACAGGAATGATTCCTGGCTGACTTGAGCTGGAGAACATTGTAATTAACAAAGCCAAGCAAAGGCTTGACAGAAGCTCATCTTATATCACCTCATTTTACAATTAGGCATCTTTCTTTTTTACATTCAAAAACTGAAGTTACCTTGCCTTATACCCATGCTCCAGAAAGTAACGTAATACACAAAGTATGTGCAAGTATGGATATTTACAGCTTTATAAATGAGGGTGCAGAAAAAGGTTAAATTCCAAACGTTTTATCTGATACCTCAAAGTTAAAATATTTCAAGGTTTACTCCAAAACGTTATTCAATTATGCAAAAATTTGGCGCAATATAGTTTTGATCTTGGTGAGCAAAATAACTTTTCAATTACTTTTAATTTAGAGTAGTTTCTCTGTTAGGATGTTTCACGTGTCTTAAATTAGTTCTGGATTTTCACAAGCTAGAAATAGGCCATAATAATCCGGACAAGTATCCGACACAGATATAAACATGACGGAGCATTTGAGTGCTTGATAAATGAAGGATGCAAACAGGGGTAAAACGAAAACAGGTGGAGAGGACCAGGCTGGAATTTTAGTGAAGAAAACAAACAATAGAAACAATAAGCAGAAAAACATGCAACTTTTCTATAGTGAGCCTGAAGTTGTAACCATAAAATAATTTGAATAATCATGAAATTAACAAAATCAACAATAGTAAAGTAGTGTTGACTGTTTGCTAGTGTATAATTTTAAAGGTTTTGTCTATTTCACATTCATATTTTGTACTTGTTACATCTTCGCTCCATTTTAATAATTCAATATTAATCAAACAAATAATAAAGGGTAACATACAATAAATAATTGCCTTGACTAAAAGGATTTCTTTTAAAACTGTAAAAAGATTTTTTTTATCTTTTTACAGGTTCAAAATATAGAAATGCTGCTTTGTTTTTGTGTTAGTTGTGGGAAAACAGCTGAACAGCACACCACCTGCCTGGAAGGCTGTGGACGTGGCTCCTTTAGGAGATGGAATAGCTAGCAGCGTGTGGGAGGTTGACATTTGACTGGGTGAGTGACGGCTGGCGGAGTACGGATTACAGGACACGGAAACGACATTCTCAGTGTGGGAGTAGAAAAGCGGGGCGCTGCAACCTGACTGCACAGCAGTATGCCGGGTCAAAGGGTCAGTGGCAGTGGGATTAGTGTGGGTGTCAGGCTGAGAGTTGGGAAACAGCGGGGCTTCATGGTTGGGATTAAATGTGGAGTGCTTATGATGGAAAACATTTAACAAACTGTGGGGCAGCGACATTAAGTCTGGACTGGACAGAGAAAGGGATGGAGAAAATTGCCAAGGATAGGAACGCGTGACGTTACTTTGGGGATTGGTCTTGCTGCCATCGCTGGATGGGGTCCCTAATTGTGTGTCAGCGTAGGTTAGGGGAAACCACAAAGGAGAACGATTCTGAGACAAAGAGCTTCTAGAATAAGTAGATCTCTGAAGCAGAGGCGAGTTAGGCTCAGAACAGGTAGAAGAGAAAAAACTATAGGGAAAATTCACAGGTAGTGAGGACAGGGGATGGACAGGAGGGAGTGAGGAAGAGGAGGGAGATGATGAATAAGCGTTTCCAATGCAAAGGGAAAGCTGTGAGGCAAAGCGCTGGTTTTGCTGGCAGTGATGAAGAGAAGGTGCAGAAATACAATCCAGACTGAGGGTGGGCTGAAGGAATGGACGGCGGATGGGCTGCAAACAAAGAGACAAAGATAGAGGAAGTGGAGGGGGTGGGAGGTGAAAGTCATGGAAAAGCAGAAATGTGAAGCAGTTAGGTGGAAGAGATAGGGGTGGATAAAAGCACAAACATGTTCCTTATTGTAGTGTAAGCTGCCCAAGAATGGAGATACGTCATTAGGCTAATTCTAAACATTATTAACGTTTATGAACATCCACATTTTTCAGTCCCCTAAATCATTCATAAGGAACTTCAGACGCAACCAAAAGAGGAATTTAAGAGAATCGGACAGCATGAGAATCAAAGTGGAGAGTCAGGGAGAAGAAGGGATCTTTATAGCGTTAGAAATAATAGACTTCAGATACAATCAAACTTTTTCTGAGTAAAAAAAAAATCCAGCTCTGAATCAGTCAACCTTTAAAACGCAGTTGGCCTGATAATAAATTTACCAGAGATGGACTCCATGAAAAAACTAATCTGTTTTTAAGAAACTGCTACATAAAACGACAAAGCATGAAATCAAACATTTCTTGGAAACATATCTTGAGTGCTGTACTTCTGGGATCAAAGAGCAAAATTTGAGTTTTTTAGGAAACACTGGTTTTGAAACCCAGAAAATCCCAGACACGGCAATGTGTTGCCATCTTACTTTAGGTGGAGCTTCATCAGAGCCTCCCGAGTCCCAAGAAACCGTAACCTGTCGCCTCATCTCCATCCTGTTCCTCTCTTTTTGCTGCAGCTTTTCCTCCTCCATTATGGTGCTGGAAGCCAAGACAATGAACAAAAGCAAAGGCATTTATGGCATCAAATTCAACTCTACATGTTATCAAATACATGTGATGAACCTGAAGAAGCGGGTTATTTAGATAAAATTTCGCTTAGTTTCACAAGCTATCAAATCTCATCCTAAACTGTTTGCTAAGTAATGTAAATGCGGCAACAGTAAACATGAATTTAAGTTTTTATATATCATTCTTTTGTTTCTTATTTAAAAGGAAAAAAGACCAACTGTTCCTGCTTTTGAATAATTTTAGAGTAATTTTATAGTGAGCTGCTGAACCCAAAACATTACAATAGAAAGAACAATTTGCTTTTTAAGTACTTGAATGCTCACACTTTAAAATAAAGGGCTATTTATACCTTGAAATCACCCTACACAATCACCCTAAAAGCAGATAGCAAGACACAAGAAGAAGTCTCCTAAGACCCTTAAAAGAATCAAAAACAGAGTTCCTGTGTTTCACTTTTTAACAAGTTACTTTGTTATTATTAAGAAACCCAGTAAAGGAACATGATACAAACTGTGAAGCAGGGAGCTAGAGGTGTCATGGTTTGGGGATGTTTTGCTGCAATAGCATGAGATCAACTCAAAATCATTAAATCCCCTATGAAGTCTACCGTAGACAAAAAGGAGAAACGTGAGACTATTTAATCCTAAAGCTCAAGCAGAACATGTCGCTGCAACGTGATAACTTAAAACATACCAGTAAATCCACCAAAGACTGTCTGAATATATTATATAGAAAAAGTTTATCTTGAAACTGTTATCCAAGAAATTCACAAAGCATTGCAGCTAAAATGTTTTCATGGATTGGGCAACAAAAGACATCTCAAAAAGCATCTCCAAATTTCTCCAAAGGTAGAAATTAATTTTTTTGTTGATACATGCAGTTTTTAAGAAAATCAAGAAATATATATATATTAGATCAATATCTACAAATTTCTTAATGAAATCATTGCATAAATAAATTGATTTATTTGTATTAACATTTTTAGAGTTACAGATTTAGCAGTTTTCAAAATTGAACTTAAATCTATTTACCATACAACGCACCCACATTCTCCACTGTGATACAGCATCAACTTGAGCAGTTATAATGCTTCACTCCTTTTAATTCTGACCACTTGATACGACTTGTCCTTACTTAAGTCCAACCGCTACATAAACCCTAGCAGTAAATCTTTATGTGAAATTGCTCAAGAACTCATTGACTCATTTAAAATTAAGCAACATCCCAAGCCTTCTCATCCAGCTATTTCAGTTCACATGAAAAAGCCAAAAATACCACACAGAATCATATACAGTTCAATTTAGTCATACTGACCCGGTTCCAGGGAAAAGCGGCTAAAGCGACGCTTCCCAAAAAAGCTGTTCCGTGAAACAACCCCACCAAAGTTGACCATTGATACAGACTAACCACAAACTATGAGGAAGGGCAAGAGATATTTCTAGTAACATCACTGCCCTCCTGTCCTTTTGTCTCCTGCTGAGTATTAGTAGCTGCGCCACCTGTCCGAGGCCGTCACCTGTCCAGCCTTACTACCGTCACAACACAGTCATTCCTATGCACAGCTAAATCGGAGGACAAGGAAGTACAGAGCTGCAACAGCAGACACTGCATGAAGCACAGAACAGGAATTATTCCAAAATGACCATAATAATTATCCACAATTAGACAAGATGAATAATGCACTAAAAAGGAACCTATTTAGGGTTTTCCTTACTTTATCAATAATGAAAGTTACTTTTTAAATTATAATTTAAAGGGATTATACTTTATGGGATTATGTTTTCTAAGGAGCAATAGTGGTCAAATTTACAAAATCTATAAGACACTATTTCATCAAATACTGTTGTGAGGGTTCCCATGGGTCAGATATGTAACAAGTTACCAGTAAAATGTTTTCCTTGACAGATGATTTTATTTTTTTTACCATTTTTTGTCTAAAGACAAAATTTTAAAGGGTAGGCTCTATTCTATCTGCTTTTCCAAGACAAATTTCTCCTATGGGAGACTAATAAAATTATCTGATCTTTTAAACATAAATATGTACAACTATGATTTCAGCAGCGTCAGGCATCTTCAGCTTACAACCAACCAATCAACATCACCGTAACAAAACACCCCAATCCATCAGCAGCATACAAGCACCTGGAATAACAAGGTTCCAGGTCACTTTGTTGATGTAGGATGAGCTGAGCTGACCTGACCTGGTCGGTTTTTAGCTTTCCTGCAATGAGAGCTGAAAAGTAGGGCAGCTAAAATATATTTGTTTTGTTAACAATAAAATTACAATTTCAGTCACAATTTACTCAAAGCGAAAAAAAAAGCTCTGAAAGTAAAACATAAATGTACACCTGACATGTTTACAATATCAAGTATACTTCACCTGAGACCATTATGTGGAGCCTCAATACCTTTAGAGCTATGACATAACAACGGTCATGTAAAATAAGCTCTTGCAATTTTAAAGGTAATCTTTGAAGCTAAAGTAAAATAAAACTTGTACAAAACCAAAGAACAGCCAAGCACATGATGTTTATATCTGCTTTGTGATACTGTTGACACACTAATACTTCACAAGCCATCAGGTTATTCATGCCTACAGAAGTGATCTGGTCTTTTCACAACAAAAGCAAAATCTA
>JAVLVB010000117.1:31362-58693 GCA_032876305.1 Orestias chungarensis | reverse complement strand
ATATATATATATATATATATATATATATATATATATATATATATATATATATATATATATATATATATATATATATATATATATATATATATATATATATATATATATATATATATATATATATATATATATATATATATATATAGTGGACAACATGCATCAGTCACTTAATTCTTCACAGCTTGGATATTATTATTCACGCATTGGGAGCCTCTGCCATCTGGCTTAGACTGTGAGAGTAGAGGGCTACAATAAATCTTTCTGAACTTTACCTACATTTATTCTCATCGTTTCTGTTCCTTGGTAATCTGTAACTACTGGCAGCTTTCACCTGTGAAAACACCCCTCTCTTACATGCACACACACATACGTGTTGACCTAGCATCAAGGAAAATTGCGGGATTTGCTGAGTGCTGCATATGTGGTTAGCAAGGCGTACAACTGATATTATGATAGAAAAGCCTTACAGACCAAAGGTACTCCAAACTCTTCAGGTGGTAGAAAATTCTCAGAATTGCAGCAAGCCACCACTTTAAACAGAATCAACACCGATTCTGTGTCCAAGACACACAATCAGCCACACAGAGTTTAACTGAAGCACAAACAGCAATTGTAAGCGCTTCATTCTGTTCACTTACCACGCGGGTGCAAAAAACAAACCTCATTCACAAGTCTGTAGTCTGGCAAAAACTAAAAACCAGACACATGGCTTAAGTTGTAAAACAATGAAACATTTCATAAAGCGAAGGCCTGTAGCTAATTTACAATAAAAAGTAAGAAAAGCAGACCAAGTAGATCTGATGAGCAAAGAGTAGAATGAAGGAAGGACAGGGCAGGGCAGGATTAGTGGGCCAACCCTTTAAGTTACTATTGGGGACTGGAGGAGGAACTTCAGGTGTGAGTCATGCTGCTTTTAAAACCACAGGAGTTAAATGTCTTGGTGTGATTTTCCTTTGTGTATTAGAGAGAAAATTATCATCTAATTTTGTTGCTGCTGTTGCTTCCTTATACAGAAGGAAGGAACAAACCTATATTATATTGATATGTACTGATGAAAATGGAAGTAAAAATATAAAAGTAACAGTTAAGGTAACAATCGCAATGATAACTTCATCTTTGATAGGAATTTAACACTGTTATGATAAATCAAATTTCTTAACACAATGTTTTTCCCAAGAGCAATAAATAATACTTAATATCATAAATGCCCATCCCTGTTAAACAGAAACTCATTTTCAACAGAGTGAAAAATCAGGGATACTGTCTACACTATCTGTGCTCTAACGAGTGAGCTTCAGTAGTTGTGCAGACATATGCAGCTTAATTGACCATCGTCTGTTTTTGTAGGTGTAACAAATCTCAAACTAAGGAAGAAAAATGAGGATAGAAAAACGAATTACTGTAAGAAACCTTGTGGCAACACATAACTTTAGCCATTAAAATGTTTTCAATTATTTTATTGGGAAAGTGTTAATTTACACCAAGGACAAAGCCAGGAAAAAGGAAAAAAATTAAAAGAATTCACCTTCACTGGTTCACCTTGGACATATACTGTTTTGTTTGAAGCATTTCCAAACATGGAAGTTGGACAGCTTAACCCTCATTTCCAAAAAATGACAAGTCTTTTTAACTCACAGAGATTTTGGCTTGTTGACTAACTGTGGCTGGGAAAGGCTCCACCCTTACTATACTTAATCTCTCACTTCTTTTAGAGCTCAAAGAAAACATGAGTAATTTCTATTTGACTTCTACTAAAATATCTGTATGATTTTAAAAGGGGATCAACCCGACCTCAAGCTTAAACTGTACATGGCATTAATACAATAAATAGAAGTATTATCTGTAAAAGGATTTGGCTTTGGCCAAATCTTCCCTAAATAATCCCGTTCAAGACGTGCATAATTTCAGGCAAGCTCTTTATCGGGAATCTTCTTCCTATTTAGTGGGTAAATGCAATCTTGTATGGGATCACATTTTTGTTAGGACAGGAGAGAATAGTTTGACACTTATTAGCTTTCATTTAACGATTTAAAAACAAACCTGATGATCAAACATTAATCATAAAGCATGACACAAGTTGCTGAAATCGTGATGCTTATGCCCTTAGTAAGATGACATACGGAAAGGTTGTGGTTGCCTAGTATGTTGTGGTTGTAACCTCAGTCACATGAGGGACCTTGTTTTAAACAATGTTTTCTGTTTTACGTGACAGCAGTTGAGTAATGTATAGATTGCCACTTTCCTGTTTGACCTACTCTGCAGCTCACCTAGGCAGGTTTCTTTTTAATTTCCAATCATCACATGGCTCAGTCTTATCTGATCTTAACATGCAGATGTTATGGGGTGCTGACAGAGAAGGTCTCTATCCAGGTGGATCTAGTAACAAAGCATCTATGCCTGAGAAAGTAAAGCACGACCCAGGTTTCAGGATTAAGCGTATCTCTGGCATCGCTAAAGGACTGTTACTATGGCTATGAAAACATCATTAGAATAAACAGTATGTTCAGTGCTATTTGGATGCGTCTGCTCAGTCATCTAACTTTGCAAGTAACAAAGTTAGATGCTCAACATCTCATTCGTCTGTGTGTTCATTTTATTTAGAAAAAGCACATAGTGACACCTGCTGTTAGAATAATGTCAAATACTTCAGCTGCGTAACATGTAGTAGGTTTCTTTGATCAGCATCTTTTCTAGTTAAGCTCCCGCTTTGAAAGGGATAAAAAAACAAGACAAACCATAGAAAACTTAAAAAATGGAAGTCTCCTCTCGCCCACCCCAATACTCCTGTCAGAATACCACAAATAATTATCTAAAAAGATGAAAAGGTATATTATAGCAAGCTTTGTATTACTGTCGCAATTTTTGCAACAATTTAAATCTTTTAGAGAATCAATTCATCAACAGAACAGAGCAAAAACAATAAAAAGTCATAAGAAAACCAAGTTCCAGAAGTAATTTTCTAGGAAACTGTCCCACAAATATATTTACAATTACAAGTATTTGAATACCTAAACTATAATTATTTCATTGAATATGGTTTTCACAACAATTAAAGTGAAAAAAAGTAAAGAATATTGCACATAGTACACCTTTTTTGTAAGCCAATTAAATGCTGTACCTGAGTTGTGTTTTCAGTTCATTGAAGTGCGGCCTTTTGCTGGGATCGTACGACCAACACTTGGTCATCAGGCTGTACAGAGTCGGGGGGCACTGAGGGGGCATGGCCAGTCGCTCGCCATTCTCTATCCTACCGATGACGTCGTTGTTCTTCACACCCTGGAAAGGCTTGATGCCGTACATCAGGATCTCCCACATGCAGACCCCTGTGGACAGACGCATGAACCGCATCAGCTTTAAGGAAAGGTTTGGCATGAATGCTTTGCGCTGCGCAGAAACAAACTGGGAAACACAGAAAAAAAGAGACTAAGGCTTTAAGCGTACCAAACATCCAGACATCACTGGCTGTAGTAAAGCGTCTGAAGTTGATGGATTCTGGAGCCATCCATTTAATTGGCAATTTACCCTTAGATGCTACAAAAGAGGAATGAAAACAAGCAGTTACTCATCAGTGTGGTTCTTTAAAAGCTTAAACAAGAACTCCAGAGCAGTTTCTAATCTGTGTCTTTTACATGTGATTGTATCCAGCTACCTTTATAATACGAGCTGTCCTCCATGTATCGGGACAGGCCAAAGTCCCCAAGCTTTACACAGTCCACTGTGGACACTAATACATTTCGTGCTGCAATGTCCCTGGAGAAGAAAAAACAAACGTATAACAGATTTTATAGTAGATTTTTAGACTTATTTTATAAAAATTTGTGCTCTGCTGTAGAGGGGAAAATATGGACCATGTCTTGTGTAAATTGCTTGTTTTAGAAGATGTTTGCTATGTCACAACTATTTTTTGAAACTTTATGTTCAACTTGTTGGTACCTGTGTACGAAGCGTTTGCTCTCCAGGTACGCGAGTGCTGTGCTGAGCTGATAAGAGTACAAGATGAGAGAAGCCAGATCTAGACTGTACTTCCTGACCTGTAGAAATGACCGCAACTATGGAAAAGAGGGGGGGGGGGGGGGACACACACACACACACATAAACGGTATAAATGAAATAGTTGAAACCAAAAAAAAAAGAATAAAGCAAAAACCAAAACAACAAAATGACAAATATACAAAAAAAAAAAAGGGGAGACCAGGAAAACTTGTTTAAGCCTTTCTAACAATGGTTTATCTCACCTGCTGTACATAAAGAGATAGAAAAAAAAATTCACTGTTATCTTATCTATAGACCTTTCAGTGGAAGGGATACTTCCCGTTCATCTACTAAGTAATTTATAATCAGTAGTTGTAATTAGCTAGATAATTTCTTATTTTGTAGTTATTTACATTTTTAGAAGTTAATTAAATGCAATCCGACATAAAAAACAGATTATTTAATTCCAACTTTACAATATTAACCAGTCTCCATTCAGAGTCTTATTTGAGACAAAGAATGAAAGATGGGATCGCAGCAATGAGTCAGATTTGCTTGGAGGCAAAGCAGCAAGATAACCTCACAAAGTAGTGACAATATTTAACCGTCTAATGATTAATGTATTTTTAAGGATTGGATGATGCTTCTATGCCACTGTTTAAAAAATAAAATAAAACCCACATGTGTAGCACAGCAGTACTGAAAGATTAAGTAAGGCTCATAGAATCATAATCATTTTTAGTTAAGACAAAAACAAAGCAATGCATGCCAGTGCATGTCTGAATCTCAATCATTACCTCCCCGAGCGTGCAGAGCTCCATGATGATCCAAACAGGATTCTCTGTGATGACTCCAATCAATTTAACTATGTGAGGATGGTCGAACTGACGCATGGTCACTGCAAAGGAAAAACATCCACAGGAATCCTAATGAACGTGTACTTCTATTCTTCCGCACCCACCCATCTTTAACAATTGCATTTATGTTTCGTGTGGTTAAAAATATTCATGCAAGAGTCTTACACGCTTCCTGCAGAAATTTTTCCCTGACGCTGTCAGACGTCGAGTTCTTACACGTCTTCACTGCCACAGATAGCACTGGGTTCTCCTGGGATAAGTCAGACAGGCAATAGAGGCAATCAGATAAGAATAATGGCATTCATAAGAGAACTGCAGAAAACAACTGGTTTATTAAATGTAACCTACGGTTACATTTAATAAGATTACAAGCAGGTTTATATATATTTTTTGCTCTATTGTCTGATTGGTTGCAGGGACCTGCCAGTAAATTGGCTGGAAGCGACAAAATTTCAAACATAACCCAAATTCAATATCCACCTTAACAGGGTAACTAAATAGCTTGAAGATTCTGAAGCCTGTGTTAAATCCCAAATAATTCCTATCCATATAATATTTGTTTATACATTTTATTTTCCAGCATTAGGAATCGTTTTTCTGTTTATATAAAAAAAAAATACTATTGTATTTTCTGTCTTGGTTGAACTGTGACAATATTATTAAAAAATTTCACTGAGTCCTAATTTAATCTGATGTCTCAGTAAGCTGTCCAAACAGTTTTTATGCAACACAGCTGTACTGTACAACGCAAAACGAAAGCTTTATCAGAAACTTTATTTACTATACTAGATTAAATTGAACAGAAGTGTGCTGAAAAATTGCTAAATGCAACAAACATACAAATAACAGCCATGTTTCTCCTCTTACTTTTGGATGTAAAATAATCTAATGAGGAGCGATGAACATTAGATGGAGGCTACGTACCTCGCTGATGTAGACCCCTTGATGAACATCTCCGAACTGACCCTCACCGATGCAGCGTCCCAATTCAATACAATCCCGTTGAATCTCATAGTCCCGCGCTACAAACACAAGAGACACGTAAAGATAAGTTAACAATACAGTACAACAAAACAATACAGACTCAAAACAACAAAGAGTATTTTCCCATTATTATTCACACACACACACTGACCTTCCACTTTTCAAGCTTATTAGAGTAATCTGTATTGTGCTTACAGTTAAGCTGCAGGTAGAAACTGCAGCTTAACTTAATTTAAGATTATCACACACATCAAAGCTCTATGACAGTGTTTAAGTTGTTGCAACACCACAAAACATTTATGCCATTTTTAGATCCTGGTTATCATATCATTTTGTTTTACACCTTTACTCTGGCAAGCTTGGCTTTTATGCACAGCTAAGCTCATTCTCAGCAACATGCAACAACAGCATCACCAAACAGCAGCAGATCATGCCACATAACACAGATAAACAGCCAAGGAAACTCACTGTATATTGCTAGTCAGACATTTTTATAGTGGACATTTATAGCATTAATTTGTACTATTGATAATTCATTTGAGCCGTTTCTTTACTGGTCACCGAAAAGCATGAGGGTTCCAACTGCTAGGTGCAAGCTAAATCCCTACAAGAGAAGTTTTATAGTCATATGAAACAAGCCACTTATCTACAATAGCAGGATATCTCTTGTTAGGTTAAAGTGAGGAACGCAGAAAAAAAAAAGTTCTACCTAAGCCTGAAGGTGGTTGCATCTTGCTGAGGCTAAGGGGTTTGTTTCACTGCCAGTAGGACTGATGCATTGAACAAACTGAAGCAACTTCATGACCTCAAACCAACAGCTAGCCGTTTAAAAGTTGGACTGATCAAGGTGTTCCAAAAGGACAATGATTACAAACGTGCATCAAAATTGGCTTTAAAATGAAGCATGTTAACTGTATGCTTTAGGAATGGCCCAGAACAAAAATTACTATTTTATATTGTTATACATTATTGAAAGTTAGTGTACTTTGCTTGAAAAACTTGGCCTGTGCCATCATGACCAATTTAAACAACCGATGACATTAACCCCAATTTTTATTCATTTATTTTACTTTGTGGGGGTTCAGTCACAAAAGATGGACTTTGCTGCAAAGAAATTGGCCGGGTTTCCCTCAAATAGGTCATTATTTTACCAATAACAATAAACTAAAACTTTACCAGTACAACACAATGCAATCTAACATTTCTGAAAATTAATTGGCCATTTTTCATATTCCAACTTGTGCATCTATTTCTGTTTGTTTATTAATTTAGGTTGCATGCTGTATTATTATTTGATGCTGGAAATACGAGAGTTCCAATAAAGCTCCAAACGAATGCTATTTATGCCCGCTGACTTAGTAAATGTAAACCTCTGGCCGAAATAGAAATATAAACATGAATTACTAGGTTTTTCAAAAATAATATGGATAAAGTCAGGTGAAATGTTTTAATGAATCAACACTGGCAAGAAATGATTGTGGCGCATTTGACAGATGTTTATCCTTGTTAGGGCGAACAATTTCTTGCATTGCAGGAACAGAGGAATCGATGTAAATCTCTGGCTGCTGAAAGCTGGTGCTTTACTCTCCCTGACCAGACTTTGTCCATGTTGTAATCCCATGAATATTACATGAAGATATAAATGTCCAGTTATGTAAATCTCTATTGTTTTATGATAATTAATGCCGTCTAAACGGGACTTTTAGAGACAGCAGACTCAGACAGTAAAAAGTCTGCCATAAGAATATGCTAAATGTTAACTTTCAAAAAGGAAACGCTTTAGAGAAGCGTATCTAATTACACACGTATACACATTCTAATGTTTTGATTTTATTTTCATATTGTTCTGCAATATGGCAAAGATTTTTACCCTTTCCTGAAGTTGCCATTAACTTTTTTTAAATGACAATTGAAAAGTTTACTTTCTTAAAGCTGCGAAATGCAAACAAGGTCAACAACTGGATCAGAGTTCTAAAGCTTTCATCAGCTTAGGAAGAACTGACATCACAACCACACATCAACACAATGGGGGAAAGTAAGGTACATCTATAGGAAAATATCGCCTTTTTTTTCTATGGTTGCAAGCAAAAATAATAATTTAAAAAAAAGGTTCACAACATTCACCAAATCAAAAAGTCATCAACAATGTGTGTTCCAATCATTACCTTGATCTAGTCCATAGTATTCTGGGAAAATGGGTTAGGTATAAGAGACTTTATTATTTAGGCCAATATAAGACAGACATAAATAAGTGATGGAGGGTTTAAGTCGTATGAGAACATAGAATTAACCTGTTGAAATAAAAATAATTACATAATTCAAATTAAAATAAAGGAAAAAACTCATCCCCTGAGTCTTGTGTGTTTATAACTACAGGTCTAGGAGACTGGGGTAGAAGAACTCCATGAATGGGTACGTCTACAATATCCAGGCAACATTTTTATGGCAGGTTACATGGGCAAGTTTATCAAAAACTTTTGCCATTTTAAATCCCTCTCACATTAAAGTCCACGGACCCATCTTCTCTGCCTTTCAATGTTGTCTATCAAGCATTGCAAGAAAATACATTTAAACTCAGGGGCCAGGCAGTACGCAGCAGCCCAAGCAAGCTTGCATTACTGTCTTATAAAACTAAAACTTTTAAAACGATATGCCTTAAAACCAATGAGTGAGCAGCAGGACAGAGAGCTTTTATTAAAAAATACTAAGCATAATTCAGACAATGTGTAGTAAATATTTAGTTTATACTATTTTCTAAGTTGCAAAGTTTTATATACAAGAGGAAAATAATGATAATAGGCAGTTAGTGTCTTAAAAAGTTGTACGTGAAACAAGTATCTCTACTGAAAATAAGAGGACATTATAATGAAAATGTACAGCAGGCGATAACATGAATTTTTAGTTATTAATCCTATGTAGTATTGTGAACTGCGAACAAGCAGAGTTTCTACAGGACATCTAAAAAGTCAACACAACAACGACACATTTCGGCAGCACTAGTATCCCGTATTAAGCCGACATAAGATAAAAATTAAGTCCATAGGTAGCGGGTATGCGCTGACTTGTTATCATACTCAGTCAGACAACAAGGATTCTGTGTAATTCTGGTATAAATGCAATACACTGTCAACAGCTATTTAACATCATAAAGTGCAAATGTAATGCTTTTGGTCAGTCACAAATAAAGAACAAAGAAAAATAGCAAAATCCCCTGGTTTTAGCAAAAAGTCTATGTGCAAACTGAAAGTGTTAGCATCCCCTCCAGGGGATACTGATCTCAGCGTGAGCACTGAGTGGTTTTTATTGTTTTCGTTTTTTGCCACTCGATGGTGCTCACAGATGATTTGTTACAGCTTTTTTTTTTTTTTTATTAGACTGCAGACATTATAATGTGGAATAAGGACCTTCCCCCTAAATCTGCAATCAGTGATCACTGAGCGGAGCAGTTTTATTAAAAAAATGAAAACAGACGTCTTTGAAATTTCTATTCAATCTCTATATAAAACATTGCTGTTTACTTTAAATATTATGTTGTATAAAGTTATAAGTACTAATAAACAGTTTTTGGCCCCCTATATAATAGTCCAACACAAGTCTCTGTAGTGCTTTACTGTACACAAGATGTCTGCTCACTTGAAGGCATGGTGTATGTGTCCTCCTCATCGATGATCTCAGCATAGTCGTCTGTTTCTGCAGAACAAGAATCCGGTCAGGAACCAGAACCAAAAAAAAAACCTAATCACTTGGTTGGTGGCAAAGTCATAGACTTAAACTAAACCATATTAATAAATAACATCCCTGACAGAGAGCAAGTGGCAACATGCATCACAATTATATTTAAACATATATTGATACTATGAGGGGGAAAAAATAAATAAAAAAGCATGCAAAGTGCAACAGAAATCAGATGTACCTTTTCAAAAGATAGTCACCACAGCCAAATCCGACCGCATGCACAACAAATATTAATGTTGATGTACTATAGAATAGATACCCATAGAGAATGGATCATAGTAGCACAATAGTGAGGGAAATATACAGACAGAGACAGGCAATAGGAAAGGGGAGGGCTGCAAAGTTTATTTTCTTATCCACAGAAAAAAAACTAAAGGCAAACAGCCAGAGTCATGGGTCACAAAAACACTCGCAGGCAGAAACCAAAATACTGCAACATTCTCAACCCAACAATTCATTGCATTACTACGGCAAATAAGTAAATAGGAAGAATGAGGTTTACCATCGCCACTAATGTGACCTGAAGTAGCCGCATGCAGCAAAACCAAAAAACACAAACAGACAAAAAGAGAACAAAGCATTAGTTTTGCAGTTAACGTGAAAAAATAGCGTTACATAACTTCTCGAAGAGTTTAAACAGAATTCAAACGTGGTTTCACTTCTAACTGTAAATGTGAGTCAGTCAGAGTTCAGCAGAGAGATAGAGAGCAGAAACAGAGTGCCAGTGACTAAAGCTCTCCAGGGACACATCTGGTGAGACAAGGGCTCTTCTCTGCACACACAGATGAAGCTTTATGGAGGACTCTGGCTGTACACACTCATATCTTAGAGCCCCTTATACAGCTCTGTCCACATTAGGTCATTCGTGACGTTTAAGTAGAAACTGCCTTAGTGGAATGTATCCAAACCTGACACACAAACGGCTCGGGTCCGTACTCCGTCCATCCGCTTCTCCATCCGCTTTTCATGATTTGAAACTCTGCAGCACAGATTTAGCTTACATTAAAAATACTGCATTGAATGTGAACAGCTAGAAATGGTGACAGGCAAGATCCATTTAAAAATACTGCTAACTTTAGGCTCTTAAGTAGGAAAACTATAAAGCCAAATGAGAGTTTATAAGTCAGAATTACAGAAATGAATGTTTGAATTACTCTGTTTGAAACATTTCTCTATTATTTTCATGTTTTAAACAAACAAATACAAACATTTTTCAATGAAATTTATTAAGATACCACATATAGTAAAGAATAAATAAATAAAAGGTTTACTCACTTTGGTATCGAAGGAAGAGCTCTGTCTCCCTCTGCAAAGACGAGCACATCAATAAGCAAAAAAAAACCCAACATAAAGTGAGACCTTAGACTGGATTGTATTTTAGCTATTTGTAGAACAAATATAAGGCACATAGGCTGGTTATTATTCATAGTGACAAGCATAGCTGCTAAATTAGCTGAAAATGACATCTGCTGGAGGGTTCTGTCTTTTACGCCTTAGAATTAATTTTTTTTACCCCATTAATGATGCAGAACAGCATCAAAAACAAAACACAGAGCAGCGGGGAATGTCAAAACACAAAACTATACGCTTATTCAACTTACCTTTATGAACTCTAACAATGAAGGAGCGAGAAACCGAGGAGACAAGACGACAGTAGCCGTCAATCAAGTCAGCCATGTTTTCTGCTGTATTCAGCAACGCCGTAGTGACAGTGAGGGGCTACAAAACACAGGGGGAGAGACAGAAGGGTCAGTGTAAGGGCAGGACAGGGAGTTGCTTCACAGCAACAATGAGAGCTTTACTGATGTTAAGGTCCCCTACCAGAGTGCGTGCACACAGCCCTATGCCAATACTGCAGCAGTGATGCACGGTTGCCGCATCCGGCTGAACAAACACACACCCTGCAACCCAATACTGAACGGGCAACAACTCTTTGTTATTCTTAACCCTGATTTAATCGTCACTGGAACTTTCTGCCACTTTTAAGTACTTATTAAAGTAAGAAAATAGACGTGCCAAATATATCAATTCTCATTAAAAGTCGGTTGAAAAGAAAACCAAGTCTTATATACTAAATTAATTTTTTTAACAAACTATCTCAACACATTTTAGGTGTGATTAATTTAAAACGCATATTGTCAGAACAAATACTGTCGATTAACAGCAAAGTTTTATCACTAAAAGTTTGGGTCAGACAGCTGGCCTGCAATATCTGACAATGTTTTGACTCCACAGTTAAAAAAATTATTTTGAAATTGAAGGATGAGCATGTTATAGTTTTCTTACAGGCTTTCACCAAGAAAACATTTGTGTTTAGCTAATGTAATTTGGCATGTTATCTGATGTTTGTAGATTTAAGTTGAAAAGCAACGAGTAATTGACTCAGACCAGCAAGTTGGATGCTCAAAAATCCAACTATTTTCTAATCAGTGTGTGCTTAACTGCAACCAGGTCGCCTAAACCAAGTTACTGAAGAAAACAAAGACAGTTTTTGCCATTTTGTTCGGCAGTCAGGGAACAGTGACCTAAAATGCTTACTGGAAACGCTAAATGACATTCAAGGTGTATTTCTACACATACCTCTGGAGCTCCGGCAACGTTAAGCTGAAGCATCCCTTTCCTGTCCGTTTCCTCCAAGGCAGAGTATTGGATGGATTGGACTTGGATAAAATTAGCTAAGTGTGTTGGCTAGAAAGTGAAGAAAACACACAGATGGATTGAAATCTGAAACGATTACCGGTAAATAGTAAAAAGCAATAAAATAATAAAACAAAACGCTGGCAGATGTTAGAATGGGTAAAATCCTGAGCAAACCTTTCCTGTTGTTTCAACATTTTGCAATGTGTTTTAACTTGAGCTGGAACTGCGATATATGAAGCGAATGTCCCAAGGACAGCAGTTAAACCCCAGAGAGCTGCTTTGAGGACCAATTCCCTCCACGCTTGCAATCCAAAATTCATCAAAAGAACTTCAGAAAAAAATATAAACCAAATATAATTCCATTGCTATTGGTAACTTTTATCACATCTGCTATACAACTTTATCTATGGGTCCATTTAAATTCAAATAACCAAATATAATGTCTCCTTAAAACATGACGGATCGGATTTCCTTAAAAGGCTTCCAACAACACTTAAGGAACATTAGGTTTACTGTAATAAGTGTGAGTATATCCTCTTGCCATCATCGTCCACTTAATATGCATTTGGATTTGCCTCACGTTTCCAGCTAAGAACTGCTCTGTAAGTAAGTAGCATGTGTAACATTAAAGGTGAAAGGGAAGCCTAGTGAGAATCAATCATAATCAGGTCTCTAAGTAAGCTGGGAAGCTCTTAATTGTTTTGCTGAAACTGGATCCTTTGTATCCAAAGCACAGGATATAACACCACTATGCTATTAGAAGATCGATATTAAGATTATTTTCATTGTAAGAAATACAATACATGAAGAGAAACGAGATAGTTGGGAGAAGTATGAAAGAAATTGAGGCTTTCAGTGGATCTGCGGGGATTTCTATCTCCACAAAGTCAAGACTTTACTCAAAAAAGCTAAAATCTGTGAGCATTTTAGGGAAAAAGTAAATCTTATGTATTAATAAACCTAAAATGGACAGGATCAAAATTGAATATTTACTAACAAGTAAGTAAGCAAAATGAAAAGCATTTTACGCCTACCTGTCTGAATGTAGAAATACAACATTTGGCTGAGACAGACTAACCACTAGAGGGCAGCATGACAATTATGTCATCCCATTAAAAAGCGTAATCAGATCAGAGAAATGACAGTTTACATTTGTACAAAGAACAGTCAGAGTGCATACATACAGTTGAGCCCTTATCCGTGAGGTAGCTGATTCCTTCCTCTGGTCCAATTGCCAGCCCTACAGATATTACCCAACTAGACTACATAGAAGAAGAGAAACATTTGGAACTGTTAGAATTGCTTTGCTATAACTTCATATAGGGTTAAACATATATAGATGCCAACCTTAAATATTTAAAAAATATATAGATAGACGAAAGAAAAAAAAACGTTTGAAAAACTATGTTACAGACTTTTTACCATACACAGACTTTTGCTATCCTTCTTTTATCTAATAAATAAAAGGGATCACAACTTGGGCAGAAAAAAAAAGACTTACCCCTAAAGCACATTTAAAGCACTCCTTGTCAAAGGGATAGATAGGAGCGATTATTTCAAGGAACTTGTGGATGCTCTGCTCATCGTTGAGATTAGCAAACTGTTTGAATGTCTGCTGAATCTGCTTACGAAGAGTCTTTGCCTTATGGAGGATGGGAAGATGGTGTGAAAAAAGAAAGACGCACACATTAGAGAGAGAGTGAAGCCTTTCTGAAAGAACGCCGATTCAGAGGCAGGCACAGAAATACACACAACTGACAAGCTGTGAGTGACAACAGGAGGTTTAACTTAATTCCTAACGATCAGATAAGCAGAAATCTTTTCAGTCATCAAGGCTGTTCTGCTGCCTTTCAACCAAGCAGCCTGTCTGATGCACCTTTAGTCATTGATAAATCTTAAAACAAACTGGTTTTAAGCATATTATCTCACCTTTAGTGAGTCCAACAGACTTTTAGGGAAGAATCTTCTCAAACCAACATCCTTCCTAAAATGAAATGAAAACAGTCACACCTTAACAATCGCACATATTTTAAAGTATAATGAAGCTAATTTAACTGATGTGTGATTAAAAGAAAAGCCTTACTCTAGTAGCTCATAGTTTGACTTTTTATCCAGAGCATTGCCTGGCATCTCTCTGAAGAACCTCCTGCATAGTTAACAGGGACGAGAAACAGAAAACGTCACATTTAAAGTGAGGATTTCTACGGACAACTTTTTCACATTTTATCACCAACACAAGGCAGTGTGTAAAAAAACAAACACAAAACCACATCTTGAAAGAAGTGCATGTGTATGTATTCTTGCCCCTTTACTTCACTGTTAAACGAGAACAGTCATAGTAACTATGGTAGCTTTGGAGATCCATGAACCAGCAAAGTCTACAAAAATCTGTAGCAAGACTTAAACATTGATGTTCACATATGTTTGAGCTATTTTGCTAATAGTAAATCATCCTGGTTCAGCTTTTTCACTTTTTTGATGGTCTTCAGTATTTCCCAGCGACCGATATTTACCAGATATGATATCTGCAAGAATAATAAAAACTTGTATTACATTTGTACTGTAAAATGTTTGAGAGGGCTTTATTTATATTTTCTATTAATCAATGGGTTACATTAATATTAATCTTTCTTTCAGGAAAGAAGGTTCTACAAGTGAATAAAATAAATGACAGGTTTTGCAATGGTGGGACAGATCAAACGCTGGAACGCCTGCTTGCGTTGGAGCGCTGATATCTGAGATTTTAGATGTAGGCAGATGTAACCCGATACTTTTCTTTTTTGGGTTGATATCGGAGCAATATCAAAGTATTGCAAATAAGAGCAGTGTATGAAAGGCCCGACTGTAACGTTTATTAAATATTAAAGGTTTGTTGTTGAATCTCTGTTGTTAATGAGCAGACCACTCAGACTGTGAGCCACAGCACCCTTGACCGTTGTCTTTCTGTGTAAGCGTACGCTAGACATCCTGCTGCAACATTTGACTTTCCTCCTTCAGGTTTACACCACGGGCTGCACAGTGGCGCAGTGAGTAGCACTGTTGCCGTGCAGCAAGAAGGCTCTGGGTTCGATTCTACCTTGGAGGAGTTTGCATGTTCTCCCAGTGCATGTGTGGGTTCTCTTAGGGTACTCCGGCTTCCTCCCATAGTCCAAAAACATGAATGTTAGGCTGATTGGGCACTCTAAATTGTCCTTAGGTGTGAGTGTGTGTTGCCCTGCGAGGGCATCCCTGCATTTTTCTCACCTTATTTCCAAACAGCCTAGTTTCAGTGCAACATCTTGATCCACCTGGTCAGCTAAATGTTGCATATAGTCACTTTTCACCTAAAAAGAGGGCACAGTTAAACAGACCAAGTTAAGTTTTTTTTTTCTAACTTAGATCACACAATGAATCAGCTAAACAGTTTTCCATGTTTGTGTTCTCACCTGGTGATAGAGGTAGTTGAGGGAAGGTTTGTCTTCAGAGAAATGGCTCAAATAACCTTTAGGAAAGTACCGTATCCGCAGCTCATACCTTGGAATGGCAGGAACGGAGAGAGAGAGAGCGCAAAAAGAGTTTGATGGGACAAGCCTAATGGAAGAAGGTACACTCTGTGTCTTGTTTTAAGAACGTGGCTGCTTGCCAACACAAGATGTGAAACAGTGTCTTACAGCTGAACAAGCCTTTTCTACTCCGTATATTACATGTGGTGCCGTGGTGAAAAGATACACTGTTATTTGGTGCTAAATCAATCATCTAAAACCAATAAAAGAAGTAATATCATAAACCATAATGGGACTCCTGCTGTGAAGCTTGCCCAGAGCTGAATGGCAGATGTGCCCAAATGGGCCATGATTGTTTAGAGCGCAATATTTGTTCCAGAATGACACATTACAGAGAAGTGGGTCAGGAGGGTAGTGCGCTTAAAGCTGCTGTGATGCTGCATGCCAGAAGTTAGATAAGAAAGGAAATCAAGGCCAGAATCAAGATGAATAAATTATTTTTCTCTATTATGAGTGCTTTAGAAAAAAAAGAAAAATGTGTTTGAGAGAAACAAACAAAGAAAAAAAAGGCGGAGGTGAATAGGAGGATTAAAAAGATCCAAAATTGCTCAAACAAGAATGAGATTAAAACATGCAAAAGAGCAAGGAAGGAGTGAGAGAGTCAGTGTGTCCATCCCCGGGGCAACTGCTGCTGTTCTAACAATAGCTTGGCAGCAGCAGCGGCAGCAGCAGAAGCTCCTGTGGGCTGGAATCCCTGCTGCCCTCTGAGGCACTCAACAACTGGCAGAGATCTACTGCTTTATGTATACGCTTCCTGTTAAATTCAGTTTAATTTTATGGCCGTCCAACTCTGGGCAAGGAACTGCATTTTAACAGGGGCAATTAACAACATCAACTGAGGATGGTTAAGAGCCTGAAAGCAGGCTGAGGTATGCTGCTTCAAATCTATATAAAGAAATTCCATATGGAAAAGGGTATTGACTCAGTGGGGAAGATTTGCCCTATAAATGAGTAGAAATTAATAAAACATGCTCATATCTGACGCATCTAGTTGCATTTCGCGGTATCGACAACCATAGCCACTGCATGTGAACCATTTTCCATGCCTCGCATTTTAAATGATGCCAATACCAAAGTCTTTTTACAAATAAACTTTAAGGGGCCTTCTTGTGGTTTTATGTGATAGACCAACACAAAGCAGACAACTATGAAAAGAGAGGAGAAACGATATTTGCACAATAAACAACTGTAGAAGATGCACTTGTATTTTGAACTCCTAAACACTTTGTAGATTTGATAAGAAGAAGAATCAAGGAAATGCTGAAGTGCTATGAAACTATTTTTTCAAGCGGACCTAGCAGGTTGTTTCGGCCACCACGATGTTTCACAGGTGGATCTGTGTTTTAAGCATCTTAGGGTGTTCCTTCAATGATTTCCTTTTTGACAGACTAACTTAGAGCAAAGGAGAGGTACACAATAAATCAATAAGGGTAAATGACTCTTCTGTTATTCATTCATATTTGTTTAAGAGCATGTTTTTGTAAACATGCAATACAAATGAGCTTTAAAAAATGCTTTTTTGTACTTTGTAATTTATTTTTAAGATAATAAATATTGGAGGAAAAAAAATAAAATCAACAAAAATCAGAAATAAAATTCGGTATGAAAAAAGTTTTTTGTTTTATTTTTAAGCCGTATTGCCCAGCTGAAAGGTTGAAAGGTTATCTTGGTCCAGCGTAAGGGTGCAATAAATAATGCAGGGATGGAGTCAAGTAGTATGTGAGTCTTCTTGTTTAATGCAACAGTTGCAGTGAGCAATAGTCATCTCAACACTTTCTCCTACTTGAGGATCTGGGTTTTATGTTTTTATTAATTGCCATTTCAGGGATATCGGATGTACTGGATTTTTTTTTAAACGCTTTTTTTCCCCTTCTACTTAATTATGTACCTCCTTTTTCCATTTCAATCCCAATAGAATACCTGACGCTTGTAGTGTAAAGGTACTTGACTGTGATCCGGTTCAAGGGGTGTAAAGCCTTTTCAAGGCCCTGTACTTCTAATTCAAGTTACCTTAGAGTTAATTTAAGTAAGATTTTTGTGTTATAATCTGCAACAAACCCACCTAAAGCAATTTTACTGCCGCACTAACCTAACATCAAACTGGCTTCACCAGCACTGTTCAACTAGAAATCATAAGCAGTTGCTTTAATATTCATAATCAAGGGAGGTCAGGCAACCAGGCGGAAACGTGAGGGAATGAACAGAGTCCAACTGAGAGGATGAGCATGTTAATTGTTTACCGCCAGTCTTCTTGCGGATGCTGTTTCTCATATCTCTCTCTCACATGAGAAACGCCCAGGTCTGGATGTAACCAGTGGAGAGCATCAGAGTGCAAATGTGTCAAACGGAGGCCCAAGGATGACACGCAGCGCAACTTGTGGATCTCTGCTATCTTTTGGATAACACCCTGTTAAAAAAAAATATTAAATGATGGAAATAGCCGAGTGGAAATAGCAGAGAATGTGTCTGAAAAGGATACTGCACGTCTCTTACCCGGACATCCGTAGCATCTCCATGTCTGATGTTACTCGCCCAGGTGCTCGGTTCACTGTTCGTTTCGAAGTAATGGTAGATTTTTAAAACTCTGTCCATGGACCCAGGAGGTCGTTCCAGCCCTCCAGCAGAGCTACTAATGCCAGGTGCTCCAGGTATTCCTGGTCGGGATTTAACCGCACAACCCCCAACTGCTGAGTGATTGAGGCTGGGCTCCAGGTAGGAAGACGACGCCATGCCTGACTTGGATGGTCCTGCTGAGGCTAACTGGCCGTCATATTCTGGAACAAGACGAGCGAGAGCTTAGAACGGGGAGACTGAAAACTAAATAATCTGTTTGCATGTAGTTCTGGATTTTAGGGCGATGGGCTCGATTCATACAGCTTGTTCATTCATTCTGTTACAGAATTGTCAATAATTTGGAAAGCATTTACATGAAAAATGGGTTTGCCAACGGTCGTTGTTACATTAGTTCTGGCTGCAACTTGAAAACCATCAACAGGACATAAAAAATAATCAATGGCTAAAAAATCAGACAAGAAAGGAAACTTCCAACGTCAAATCAATAAATATCAACCAACAAATCCTTGCCATAAAATCCTTATTACCCTCACAGACATTTAGAGAAACAAAACAGTCTATACCAGGGGTCTTCAACGTTTTCCAGGCCAAGGACCACCAAACTTTATATATGTATATATATATATAAGTAATGTATATTACATATGGAGTAATGTAACAAAAGTAATTTCGACCTGGGATTATTAAAGTATTTCTGATTCTGATTCCTGTGTTGAGAATGAAACGGGGCCCAGGGTCGCTGAATGTGTGCATTGATGACTGAAAGACATCTTCTGCCTCCATTTATCTGTTTACTTCAGTGTGTTGAATTCATATTAATATGTATTTAAAGACATTTCAATTAGTGGAAAAAAATGCAGGGGGGTAATATAAATTTTTTTTAAAAGTCTAATCAACCAAAACTTTAGCGACCCCCACGCAGTACCTCCGTGGACGCCCTATGGGGCAAGGACCCCCTGTTGAAGACCTACGGTCTATACAGTCTATCGCAAATATTTATCCTGTGAGCTTTTCCAAATTTTGTCAGAAACATCATTACTTATTTAAAATGTATAATGGATGTTAAACCAACAACTCTTCATCACTACAATACCCCTAAAAACCTCTAATGAAGCAAATTGTCTATGGTGTGCATAAACAATTAGATCCATATAAATCTGTCCGAAGGGTTCAGACAATTTTATGGCAAGGTTATAAAAGTTTCTTACTTTTAGAGCACAGTAAGGCAAAACTAAACACGGCTGTCCACCTACACTGACAGTTTGAACAAGGAGAGCATTAGGCAGGTAAGAGCCACATGCTAAATCTAGGGGAGCTGTGGAGAAAAGAATCTGCTGACAGGAGAACTATTAGGGGTGCACTCCAAAAATCTGACCACAGAAAAGTGGAAAAGTCACAACAACTCTCATGTCCAGCTCGCCACAAATGAGAGGATACAGCAAAACGCGGAGGATGGTGTTCTAAACAGGATAAACCTTTTGTGCATGGGAAGTGCCTCCTTCTCTAACATACGGTGGCAGCAGAAAAGTTAGTTCAGGCAAAGGAACCTAACAGTCTAACATTAGTATTTTCTAGGCACTCCACAACTAATCTAACTGAGTTTAAGCTTGTCTGCACAAATGAATGGACAAGATTTTCGGTCCCTAGATGTGAAAAGAAAACGATAAAAACATAAAAAAGTAAATAAAAACGTAACTCCAGCAAAGGGTCTTAAAATTATTGCAAATAAAATTAAAAAAAGATGCCTCCATACTGATCTGTCACCTGAAGTGTTACATTTTTACTCATGAAATAAAAGAGAACAAAAAAAAAGATTTCCTGCTGCAAAAGTCTGCTAACTTCTAATCAAGTGGATGCTGATTTCACATTTGCATGATATTTACAAAAGCTATTTTCTAAAACATAGCAGCATGTGTTGTCCTCATGCTCTGGTATTTGTCCAACGCCTGACTAATCAAACGTATTTACAACAAACCTTTTTTGTTGTCAGCAACACCAGACCAGGGATTCTGTAGAAGTATAGACACTGAAAATAACGTAGAGCACCCTTTAAAAGAAATCTTTCACCATGTGACATTAACAAGTTTTATTATTGTGCTTCCTGAAATCTAGATCTTGATTTAGCAGTGTAGAATAGAAGCAAATTAACAATGCAAGAAAAAGAAAAAAATATATTTTTTTTTTCATCTGAATCTGCGTCCCCAATTTAGATTCATTCTTTCTTTCATAAAGCGGGAACGTCTTTATTTGATCTTTTTTGGGATGTACCCTGATATTTCCTGTGTCAGTCTGTCCTTTCCTGGACATCTACACTGAGTTTGTTGAGTCATCATCTCCTTTCAGCTGACAGTGAAGCAAGTGTGATATAAAGTTTTATATATTACATGCCAAATTCTGCCCAAAAATGTGAACAAAAAAAACACAAGTAAACTACTGCTTTAGCAAAAAAAACAAAAAAAACAATGCAATCTGGAAACAAAAATAGACTGGAGCGAAACTATCACCCGGACTGAACCGGCATATTAAGCGTTTCTTGTTTGGCTCTCGGGTCAAGGGCAGATTATTTCCTGCTAAGGGACAAAAATATGATCCAGCGCAGGTTGATTCAGCATTTTCAGCACAGGGGCCATAAGCTGCCTCGATGCAGAGATGTGCACAATGACTCAAAAGAAACAGAAAGGAGGACATCATGTGTCTGATACCTGACCTCAGCTTGGCCTGCTCTTAGAAAACCGCCCTGCATCAAATGTCTGCATGTCCTGCACACATCATTATTTACGTCTCGAGCCCACAGAGGGCTAAAACAGAGGTTTTCTTTTAAGTGGATTTGCTTGTAGCCATGTGTGGCTAAATGGCCACACAGTCTTTGCAATTATTATCATCCTCTGGTCATTTTTGCTATATATAACCTCTAGAATACAGACCTAAAAGTTAAACAACTGTTTAAAACTAAATTCAAAGTAACATGTGTTTAACATTAGATTGAACAGATGAGTCTTATGTGAAAGGTTAGTAATTGCCTTTCATGCAACCGTAAGATATCAGTTATCATTTAAGATGTTAAAGGGGCCTACTGCAGGTGCAAAATGGAAAAACAATAAAAGAGATGGAAAAACATGCTGGGACTGAGCCTAAAAAATGCTTCCTACTGCTGACAATATGAGCTACAAGAACAAATGACTGATATTTGGTGAGGAAACGTCGTATTTACAGGCAATCTGAGGTATCCTATATTCGCGAACAACTTCTTACTCTCAACCTCAGGTTAACACACATAAACCACAACAGAATTCGGCCAATAAGATCGTGGCAACCTAACATGTTTGTGTACTTTGAGAAAGTTGCTGAAGTGCAAGTGACTAGAATTAGGAAGAATGGGATTTGAGAGACGTTGAACGTGGCACGGTTGTTGGAACCAGATGGGCTGGTCTGGGTATTTCAAACCCTGCTGATCTACTGTACTGTGCTTTTTACATGCAGCCATCTCAGGTCCAATCAATATTAAATATTCAGTAAGTGGCAGTGGTGCGCAGATCATCTATGGCTCATTTCCTGAACATATGACAAACCTTTCACTGAACTTCAATGGCTAACAGATATCAACCTACTAGAACACCTTTGGGAGAGATTCGAACAAGAGCAGCTACCAAATCCAAAAAGGGATTTTTTTATGTTTAACAAGGGTTCAAACTGGTTATTATCAAGTGTATATTTGTTTAGAAGGAATTGGGACAGTTGCTAACAACACTACTGATATACAGGTGTTTTTATGAGATGGAAATGCAAATGAACAATCATCCTTGATAAACCTATTTGCCAACGAAAATCTAGCTGAAAATACTGCTGTGAAATGAATATTTAGATCGTTCAACTTCCAATAAAACAAATGCATAAAAAAGGGAAGTTCTTCAAAACTTGCACCCGAGAGCATATTAAAGCCAAAGTACACAAAGTAGAGTGTGTAATCAGGCCAGGAATGTAACAGTGCTGAATTAGTCGTGTTGCGGTTTTGCAGTCCTCGGTATGTTTGCCTGATACTCTTCAACAAAAAAAATACTAATAATAATAACTGCACCAAATGAGCAATCGAGCAAAGATCCACAATCAGTCATAATCTGCTGGAGACATCTGCATAACACATTATTAAAGCAAAAAATTAAAAATTAAAAAAATCACAAATTACCATTATTTCTACATCGAGCTTTGCAAAATCTTATTATGTTACTAGGAATGCAAACATTTTCAAGCATGCATGCGTCCACCTTTTGGAGAAAATACTGTTACATCCTGCCATGGGATGTTTTTGAGTCACATTAAAAAAAAACTATTGTGATTTAGGGTATTTCATCTTTTTAAAGTTGGTTTCTCAATTGAGCAGAATGCATGTGCACTAAACCATGTAAATAAAAATACTATAAAACTAGAAAGAAACCAGCAACAGAAATTAACTGGCTGCCATTAACCAGTAAGGTTTGGCCTGCCAATTCTGAATTCCTGTGTGCAAAGACTGTAATCTGATCAGTCTTATAAAAGTGTTAAGAAAGATTTCCTTTCTTTTCTTTTAGCAAAATACAACATGGTTCTTTAAACGTATCATTGCACCAAACCTGCATTCATTTTGTTGATCCAAACAGCTTGCAGTATGCAGCACATGGCATATTCAACTACATTTAAAACTGAACCAAATTCTAACTGAACCGAATACAAGACCACAAGCCTCATATCCACAAGGACAGAAATGAAGCCAAATAGGCCATGCGGGGTGCTGGCAGAGACGTCAGCTCTCCCATAGGGGCTCCACTAAATGACAGCCAGCCTGTTGGACCAGAGCAGAGCTGAGGACGAACCTAATGTCAAACCAGCAGCAGAAGGAGAGTTTGTGTTCCCGTCTTAACGGCTAACTGGGTTACTAGAAAAAGGCTTCTTGTGTGAGGGATACGGCTTGTCTATCAGTTTCTTTGCAATCCTTTTCATTTTCTTTCAGTCCAATAAAATTGACGTATTCTTCCCGCTCAATCAGTCCTCGCTAATTTGCAGGTCTCCTTTCTGAAACTCCTGTCTCATTGCTCTTATACCATTTCAGATCCAGCCTTCTGTCCTGCTACCCCACTTCTCCTCGTTCCTGCTTCTCATCTTTCTCCGATCCTCAAACGATAGACCACCGCCCACACACAAACACACACACTAATCTGTCTCAGTACCCAAGGATGAACATATTGTACACCACAGCTAGTTCTATATCTTCAGATATATAACTATGTGTAAATAAAAGACTATGAAAGTTTGGGTGGGATATAAATCAAATCAAAAATACTCTATTTATCCCAAAGGAAAATTAAATCACAAAATCCTGCTGGGTTTGGATAAAAAGGGATCAGATGACTAAATAAGCAATGTAACCTGACTAACAGTTCTCATGCAAGTCGATACTGGGAGAATCTAAACAACTTTTACCTTTCTGTTAGAGAGTTGCTCTAACGACTTTTGGGAGACGCTTCAAAGCTTCTCATCAGTTCTGCATCAAGAGCGCATTTATCATAAATGCTGACAGCAGCAGGCTTTCTGGGCTTTCTTGCACACAGTGAAATTGTTACAGGTTCACTAAACAATAATGATGAAATTCATAAATTCATCTATATCGTCAAATTTTTCTTTGCTTATTTTGAAACAAATAATGGAGCTCACTAAGTTTACACCAGGCAGTGCTTTAGGCAGTTTATACCTTATTAACCCCGGCCAACACACCACTGGAAAATTTGTGCACATGTTCCTTTAATGTTTCCACTGTTGTATTTTTAGTGCTTAGTAATAGGCATTACCTCATCAATTAGCAAACCCCAGTGAGATTCCCTTTTGTAAGCAGAACTTGCTCAGCTTAGGGTGAAGTATGACGAAACAAGCTTTGACCTCAAGGTCAAACTGGATGCCCCATTAGATGAAAGCAGCACAATATAATAATGGCTGATAACCAATTACTGAAACGCTTGACCCGCCAATTCCGATTTTGGCCGATACCGATTTTTGACACTGTTATAGTGAACAATGGGGGGGGGAGTATTGTAAACTGCACACATATGGACGAGACCTGGTGTACATGGCTCAGTCAACGCTCTCTAACGGCAGAACAAACAGTGTCAGTGTCTGACTTTCAGACCTTTTAAGAGGTAAATAAGATCAGTGGATAAAATCAGTCACGCAAAACTTTGGCTGAATTTGATTGGTACCTTCTCAATAATATCAAACAACAGCATTGCTATGACCAACTGCCCTAATATGTTGACCTAGTTAAACAAGACTTAAACTACTTAACAAGATTTAAAAAATACGTTTCATCTGGCTGTAATAATACCGTGATCTCAAGACTACAAAATTAGATCAAATCTGCAGTAATATTATGTGTACAACGGGGTTGAGGAGACCATTTTAAATTTTGAACCAATCAAATTAAGAGAAACTTTTTTGATGCCAATTTATCCAGTTTAAGTCACAACTACCTTCAGCTGGAGAGTTGCTTTGTAGCAAATTTAGGAAAGACCCTGTACAGGTGATATTAAGAACCATTAATATTGTGAGAGCTCCTTCCAACATTTCTCAATAAAACCTGTTCCGCTCTAAAAATGAGAAACCTTTACAGTGACAGGTACGTACTTGGAAGAGGATGCTGTGCATAGATGCAGGCCCCCTTACTCCAGCAGAGAGGGATGCAGCCACTATTCTCCATTTTATCCAAAGTTTGACAAGTTCCAGGTGGCCCCACCAAGCCCACTTTGTAATGCTTGGCTTCAAAACCAGCATAGGGCGTAGTATCTATTCCAGCTCTTTGCAACAATATAAAAGAAGCATGGGTAATAATTCCAGATGTGCAAAAAAAAGCACAACAGAGATGCTTTAAAATATATCCAAAATGAATCAATGTTGATGAGTGGAATCCAGATTATTCATGATAACAAATGTAACCATAGTAAGAAAAAGTTTATTATAAAAGGTCTGGATGTGTAAAAGGACAACACGCATATCCTTCAATGTGTTTCCGTTTGCAGAAGGCGTTTTCTTTTACTATAAGTAATTTGACATCAAGTTTGTAAATCAATCATTGAATTTATGTCATGACCTTTGACCCAGCAAAATGCCTTTATCATTACGCAATTCATTATGCAATGATCCAGTGTCGGGGAGCTCATGGTTACTTCTGTCACCTCAAGGAGTGCCGTTCTTGGGAGCTTTACATGAGTACTGAAATATTCTTGCTTTTTCTGATGAGATGTTCTCATCAGATAATCAATATTTTCTTGTCCTTGCAACCGGATGATCCTGGATTACAATGAATCCTAAAGCAATACAAAATCCAGGTGGTCAGAGGTAGCCAAACAATCAAATTTGAAAATCCTGATGTAAAAGCTCAAAATGATTAATAAAAAACAAAAAAATTGAGCTTGGTATCAAATGACAAAGAAGGTATATGCTCCCATGAAGGGATTCATTTTATGTTTGGTAAATCCCCAGTACTGTCCAAAAGAGATAGGAAAAACAAATCAGTCAAAAATCAGATGAGAGAAATGGGCATCATTGGGCTGCAGAGACAAAAATGTAGGGCAGAGAGGGGAGCGGAGAAATGGAACAGAGTGACAGGAAGATGAAGGTGGGCAATGCAGGAGGGAAAAGCCAAAGCAAGAAAAGGAAAGAGACATGAAGAAAGAAGAGGCAGAGGATGAATAGCAAAACAGATCGTTAGAAAAGAGAAACTCGAAGAAGAGCCAAGTGGGATGGAGAAAAACCCCAGGGAGCAGCTGAGCTTCACATCCTCCAAATATTGCTCATAATGTCTGCAGGAAGTAGCCGGGTCAAAGCAGGTATACGACGCAGAGCAGGAACATGATGTGACAGTCTTAGAGGTGATAATAGCAAAAAAACGCATCAACAAAAACTGGCTTTAAACCCAGACGGGAGGACAGTCAAGTAACAAAGACAGGCAAAAAGGAGAAAAGATATTCGGAAGAAGGTTTGATGCAGCAAATCCCTTTCAAAGTCAGTCGGGCGTGTGTTGCTCAGTAAGGTTTTAGAAGCCTGTCTTCTGTAGCGTCGCAGGAGAAGCAGGATCACAGCATCGTTCCGGAGCTTTTACACACGGCGCGGACAAATACCAACACCGTGTTTACCCAGCGAAATGCTCTAGCAATGAGCCAATAAAAGCGAGGTGTGTGTGTGTGTGCGTGTGTAAGTCAGAGAAGAGGGTGCAGAAGGGTGTGTGTGCTGGTAATGAGGAAAGTAGCTCAGAGTGTGTAGGAGAAATACAAATGTGAAATCTGGTGGGTGTATGTTAGAAAATCAGTAAAAAGTGAGTGAGCCAAGAGGTTGTCCTCAGTGCTGCTATGATCACTAACAAGGAAAAGTAGAGAAGGAGGAGGGGCATAATTATTGTGTGTGTGTGTGTGTGTGTGTGTGTGTGTGTGTGTTTAGGTATTCCATAGATGACCTACTCTGGGATATTCACAAAACTTCTGAAGATTAACGAGCCTTATCTGGGTCAAAGCAGCTTCAGGTTAGTATTATGAATGCGTTTGGGCCAGGTATAAATGCATTTACTAAAATGAATGGAAGTCAATACAAAGTGCTAAAATCGGTAGAAATCTGAACTTGTGTATGTGTTGGTGTGTGAGTAGGGCGGAGAAGGACAGAAAAGGAGGAGGAGGAGGAGGAAGGAAGAGGGAGAGAGGAACACTGTAATTGAGAACCGATGCAGTGGAAGCAGATTGAACACTACGCAGAAGAGGAAGATGCTCTTCATCACCACTTGAATACACAACATGCTCTTACAAGCTTATAACTCTGATGGTAACCACTCACAACAACAGTTTCCTCCAAGTAAGTCCTAAAGTGTGGGTCAAGTGTTTTTGAAATGCACGTAAAAAGCAATATTTTGTTTACTGAGAACGACATGACTAATTCATATATACATACGTACATATATATGTACACATATATATATATATATATACATATGCACATATACATATATATATATATATA